>CM060951.1:175576477-175836716 GCA_030765055.1 Mantis religiosa
GGAGACCATAAACCAGAGAGCGGAGCCACCGAAACCGCAGAGACACACAGAACATTAAAAGAGTTGGAGAGATTGTCAACCGTCACCGGTACAACATTAAAACTTCATAGCACCACCCTGGAAGATACCAACCTAGTAACTGTGCAGGAATCTCTAAGGGAACTAGGGAAGAAAGATTCCATACCGCCATCTGACCGCGTTCACCGGAACTACCGCCCAGACAATCAAACAATATAGATAAGGAAGTGAAATGAGTAAGAAAGGAACATGCAGAGTAGACAATTCAATCCAGCAGTCGTCTAGTGAGAGGTGAAAGCATAGAGAAATTCAAGTCGGACTAGTCGGTTGATATGATTCTTTCCGCTGACCATGGGGTAGTTTTCCAACATAAGAAGCAAATTATTTTTGTAAAGTACACAATTATCATTTGCTGTCACACAAATATTCATTCCGATTGACTGGAGCCTTTACCTTATTAACATATTTATTAGTTTCACAATTCTTAATTCATTATATTATGCAACTTGCATACCTTATTCAATTTAACACAAATATTTTGTAACCATATACATACAATAAGAGAATAGCAACGATGAAAAGTTTATCCTTGGTGAATGGAAGATGATGCTGTATCAAACTGACTAATAGGTACATTCAGTTGAACGATATGAATTTAATAGCTCACCAATTGTTAGTGTGTTTAACGTAAAAGTTTATAAATCCACGAGGGCTTCTGAGTATTATAGCATATACCAGAATTTTAAAATTGAAAACCAGTATTTAGTAAACACATTGAGCTATATACACATATAACAATGATGATGATGTTGATGATGATAATAATAATAATAATAATAATAATAATAATAATAATAATAATAATAATAATAATAATAATAATAATAATAATAATAATAATAATAATAATAATAATAATAATAATAATAATAATAATAATAATAATAATAATAATAATAATAATAATAATAATAATAATAATAATAATAATAATAATAATAATAATAATAATAATAATAATAATAATAATAATAATAATAATAATAATAATAATAATAATAATAATAATAATAATAATAATAATAATAATAATAATAATAATAATAATAATAATAATAATAATAATAATAATAATAATAATAATAATAATAATAATAATAATAATAATAATAATAATAATAATAATAATAATAATAATAATAATAATAATAATAATAATAATAATAATAATAATAATAATAATAATAAACTGAATTAATTTATTTACAACAATAGCTTAATCTATACTGAATATAACCACAATAACACATAGCATATCAGCTCCTACTGGGCCCAGGCCTGCCAACCCGACTGCTGGCCTCAAACCCACATACACAAGGTAGAGGTTGGTGATCATCCAACCAATACGGGAAGGAGATTCGGTGAACAACTCGGCACCCCCAGCCGGAAAGTTTTCTTTATAGACCAGAATTCGCTACCTATCTTAGCTCCTGAATTTTCGCACGGTGCTGTGGGACGCCTGTCCTATACTTAAAATCGGCACCCTCCAAGAGTGGGGGACCCCACCCCTGGCACCTTCCGTGGCAGTGAACCAAAGCAGGACGCTCTAGTCCACTGCGCCACGGCGCAGGACGTACTAGGTATACTAACCAAGATTTTCACCATGCATGAAGCATATGCTTTGGCAGCGCAGCTCATGGTTTTATATTGCTGCTACCTTTTATACACAATGGCTGTGGAACACGTACTAATCATACGAATATATCCTTCATATTACGTTGGTCAGTTACCCTGTGTTTGCAAAGTTGATATTCCATTCGTTGCTTTTAATATATGTACGATTTGGAAGAATTTAAATAATGTTCATCTTTATTAAATGTCGTTATTTTCCAATTCAGAATAAAAATATGCAAAAGTTACCCTCGGTCTGCCTCCTTTTCCTCTCAAAGTTTACAAAGGAATTGTTTCTCTTCAAGAAAAGCAAAAGAAGACGGCTGTTTTACTTGAGCAAATGAACCATACAGGATCGATCAGGGACAGGCCATGGAAAACTTGACTCACTTCCGTTTGGCTGAAGGAAGGCAGTCTACAGTTTATCCATATTGACTATCGGATTGTAACCGGCTTTATTGAAACACAGATTGGCCCACTGCATAAAAAAGGAAAGAAAAGAAATTAGAGGAAATTGAAAAGTGAAAGCGAAAGGGGAAAGATCGACCTCTAAATGAAGATTACAAAGGCATGCTTTCCACAAACGAGATTCTGTTAAAGATGTTACTGGGGGGTGAATCTTGAATTATTCTAATATAATACGTAATGTGAGTATTAAATGATTAAAACTTCATAAGCAACGTTACTCAAGTCAGATATACCCTCATCGCTCAAAATATTTTCATTCCAGACTTTAACCTTAATATTTATTTATTTAGTTTTATTCCTTAGTCAAGAAAAATGTATTTAATTTCAATACGTTTGAATAAGGAAGGGCTGGCCTCACAATTTTATATTTACTTATTATTTTATTCAGTACTACACAATATTAAGAGATACAGATAGTGTCTCTTAAGTAATGAAGTTTTTTTATAAAACAACATTTTTTGAATTACGTTATGACAAGCAGTTAACTAATTTGCAAAATAGAGACCATTTGATTCTATGGTCTTGAGATTTATTATCCCACGATGGAACCAGTCTCTAGTTGTTGATGTGAAGAATTCGGTAACCCCTACTGCACTGCTTTAATGTTTTCAAATTTTCTTCCACTTAGAAAATGGGTCGTGAATTAAAAATGCGATAATCCGATGGTCTGAGATCAGAGCTGTGTGCTGGCTGTGGTAGCAGTTCTGTTCTGATCCCAATTCTGTTTTTTTTTTTTTTTTTTTTTTTTTCATAGTTGTTCGAGTGGTATGGAATGTTGTACTGTTGCAATAGAACTGCCAAAGCGCTTGGCCTGTCGAGATTGGGGTCGTCTCTCGGCTCTAGATCTATCTGCCAGTAGCCCGACTTCAGTTCTAGGGTCGAGAATCACTGCGCACCAGCAAGCGTGTCCAGGGTGTCGTCAATCCGGGGTAAAGGGAAGCAATCCTTTCTCTTTACAGCATTCAGCTTCCTGTAGTCCACGCGGAAGCCTAAGCTCGCCGTTCTTTTTCGTCACCAAGGCTACAGGGGAACACCAGGGGCTGTCAGACTCTTCAATCACTCCCCTGGATCTCATGTCCTCCAGCATGTCTCGTACCTCCGCTTGTTTCGCTTATTTCGGTTAACTCCCAGTGAAATCCCACCAGACACACCACATTACTTTGTGACCGAATTGATCGTTTTTTAACGATGACTTTGGCAGGTTGGTTGGGATCAAGTCAATGTTTCGAGGCATCAGGGTTTCGATAATATACCCATTTTACATCACAAGTGACAATTCTCCTGACAGATCTGTCATCCATGGGATTACGATAAGCTGATGACAGATATCCACTCTACGTTTAACGGTTGAGGTGTCAGTTCATGAGCTACAGATTCATAGTTCTGTATGATTTTCCAAGTATCTTAATGTGGCAATGTATGGTATATTTTGATGCACCAAGTTCCTATTAAAGCCTACGGGTACTTTTTCTATCGATTTTCTCTCAAAACTTGGCGTGTATCCTTCAGGTCTTCCAGAACTTGGTAAATCTTTATTGTTTTCGTCTCCATTGTTGAAACGTTGGTGCCATCGTTGTGCCACAAGGTCACTAACGATACGTTCTCCTTCCACTTCACATGTTCTTCGAGCTATGGAAGCGGTTTTACCTTCTAGTTTCCAGTAGTGTTTTAGAAGGACTCTTAAGTTCAAAATTTGTTACCTCCATTTTTTGATTGTTAAGTAAAAACTGAAAACTGATACACGCTGGCAATGTAGGCAGCAGTAGGCATGGCATACTGCAAAGCATTGTCAGACTATTGCCAAAGCATTGCGAAACCCAATAAATTTTCCAAACATCAGAATCAAAATACCGCCTTTACTTATCAGAACGTGTAACATTAGGCTGCCTTTCCTATTAATCAGTTAAACAGCCAGTGGTTTCATACATAATACACGTACGAGCACATATGCATCTTTATGTATTATTCCCTATTCTTCCTTCTGAAGCAATACTGGATTACAAATCCGACTTCAGCTACTCAAAGACCAGAGAGAATTTGTTATTCGTAATCCTCTCCAAACAAACAAGATACTGGGACTAGTAAACATATTGGAAACGATTGGATTTCTGAAGACTGGAAAAATGAAGTCCTTTATTCAGATTGCCCACCGTTGCCCAAGGAATGACTGAAGTGGCCATCCGAAAGGCGTTAAGACACTTTAGTACACTTTAGTACGCTGAATCGTAACTCCAAGACATTCTGCTTAATTTGACAGTAAAACTGTCCATTAAGTGAACCTCCAGCTGAATAAGGTAAGAAATGTGTTTTTCCCAATAAATTATTCTACCTTTTCTTGGATAATTTAACAGAGCTTTCAAACTCATGTTTGTAGTTGTGATAACTATCACTAAAGACAATTTAATTTACTTTTTACTTCTTCGTCTCCCAAATATATCCACAGAATCATAAGTTGGTTTAGTGGATTACTGATGAGGTACGTGTCAGGCTTTTTGCCATCTTGAGGAGACAGATCTCCTTTATCTATAAAGTATGCCTTTCGAACAATAAATCTGTGTTCATACAGATTCAGGGCGGTATGCATGGAGGTGAAAGTTTCCAGCACAACCACCACCATACCCGAAAATTACAGGGTATAGGGATTAGTTTAAGGCGGGTGGGAGTGTTTACGGTGTACAAAAGGGAAGATTAGAAGATGTCACATAACTACAAGTCCTGTATTTTCAGCTAAGGTATGCAAAGACGTTTCTAATTTCTGTTATATAATGTGTTCATTGGGCCGGGCTTATCAGTACAAGAGCACGTTACATTTTAAAAGCTGCCAAGTGGAAAATGTGCAGTCAATACGTATTGTTACAGATATTTAATTAGTGCTATTCAATTCATCGAAAATGTAATTTTGTGAATCCTTACACCATACGGCAAATGAGATAGAAGAGTTTAAAACAAAGGTTGGTATTTCGATGAACCCCAAATTTACCAGAACAGTGAAACCTCCATCTATACCAGACATAAACTAATTACAATTTTAAATCTAAAGGGCAGTTACCCAACTTCAATGAAAGTCTGGCATGAAGTGCCATTGAAATGTTAAACGAGCCTTTGTTTTTGGAAGGTACACCTACTCTTATCAGGTATCTGAAAACGTTAAGTGCATCTGTTTCTCTACTTATGTACACTTTGTAGGAAAAGTCAGTTCTTCTGTCAAGACAGAGTACCTCCAAACTACCACCGAATATTGTGGCTCTTCTCGATGAAAGTCAGCAAAAATGCGGGATAGGACAGCGATGTGCATCTAAGTTTCTTAGATGTAACACCTCTTTACTTTTAGCGAATCCTTTACATATTGTGTATCGATAGAAGGCACTTTGGTAAAGGATTTAATTTGTGTAGAAATCCTAAACGTTACACTAAGTAAATTTATTCAAGCAAACATTTGCCGTTGTGATGTCTTTCTGGCAACAAAGTAACTAATCTAGTGCAGAAAGACTATTTTAAGCTTGCGATATATGATTAAGTCACTGCCAAAAATGATTTGTACTTATATACATTTTTGATTGAACATTAGTTTATGATGTGTGGCATTTGGAAAACAAGAAATATTTTAATCAGGTCCTGAAAAATCCACAACTTGCTTCGAGATTCTTCTCTCTTTGTCACTATATTTCTCTCCCAATTTCCCTATTCCCTTTCTTCCCGCTCGTTTCCTTTCCTCCTCAGCTTTTTTCGTCTCTAGCTGGTACTTCATTATATGCACAATGTACCAACTTATTTCAACAGTAATCATATTTAGGATATACAATGTGAATTTTTCCCTAGCTACATAAAAAATTTTAGACCTGTTTCAATCCCTATTTATAACAAATAACTTAAAATTATATACTATCCAGGGATAATTATATTATGCCGTTACACACCTGACGGGACTATAGTGGTCAACCCAACCAGATCTGCATAACAGATCTGCGTAACAGATAGGGCCCGTTCATAGTATAGTAACAACATTTTATTTCACATGAAGTGAACAGGAATTTTCACAGATGAAATGGCAAAAAAGACTTTAAAAAATCTCAGTCTTAGAAAATTAATGCACTACAGAAGAGCTTTTCAAAATGGATTGTTTTCCTTAAAGATAACAGGTTAACGACCTACAACCTAACACCCTCAATTTGTTCCCTTAAATTTCTATTTATATTTACTCTCACAATTTTATACATTTTAATGATATTATAAATTTTAATCATATTATGTTTTAGTATTATGATTTTTGGTTATTAAAACAGTTGCTTTGGGCAAAGCCATCTAAACTAGTTGTTCGTTTCTATACATAAACTCACTTCTATCAAATACAAATTTGTAAAAACGTTGATATAAATAGCTACGTTTCTCTTCTTTTTCCCCTTTTTGTTTAATTGCCTTGAAGTGTCCTCTATGCTGGTAAACATATGCCTAATACTAGTCAGTGTAACACTTTATGGTATACCACTTGAGCTGTAGGAAACGGAGGCGAGATTAAATGGCAAAACTGGTTTAAAATACATTAATCATCTTCATATTATTATTTATAGTTTCAAATTTTAATCTGTCTACTTTATTTACATTGGTGAATTGGAGCTTATTCTATATTCCTTTAATTATGCTTTGTTATTTCGGTTTTATCGCACACTTACACAGTTAGTTTTTATCTCAGACGCCATCTGCATATTACAGAAGGCGGTAGTTTGCTTCAAGATTTAAGGGAACTTCACTGCAGTAAGTTTCGTGTAATACCAATTTTGTTTCCTCTTTCGGAATGGAAATTTCTGGATATTCTCTTCGGTAAAAGGTCATAACATTTCTGGAATATTTCGCGGCATAGTATTGAATGTGCTGCATGTTTTTGAGAAAAGGTTTTCAATAATGTAGATCCACATTAGTTGAGAATACATTTCGTATCAGAACCGAAATATACTTACCATGAGAAAAATGTGAAAATATTTAACAAAAGCATTTAAAGGAATTTCGAGATCAAATTACATAAATAATATACTATACATCAAGGAATATTTCTACAAATGACATAAGGATTTTCCTCTTAATTCCAAAGGAAATGTGTCAAGAATTTAACACTGGTGACATAAGAAGATTAATTTACTCTAATAAAATGTGTAATGTAAGTGACGTTGATAACCTCATTTCTACTTCACATAATTTATTGCTTCCTAAAATCAGTGTAATTCTTGTATTTAATTTTTATTTTGTCTACAACTATATAGTAAGTAGAGAAAATGTATTTTCACTCAAGTATTCCATATCAGAATCTCAACATACGAGTAAATAAAGGTTTCAAATTTCCTTGAAACCAGCAATGTTTTAGAAATGCGATATATATATATATGCTAAGAAATGAAATGTAAATTTCGCATCCTCCAAATATATAACACCAATCTTTCTTAGAACATTTTTAGCTCAAACTACGCTTTATTTAATACATTTTTCAAAATATTCTATTTTCTAAAAATGACTAACAAATTTGATTAAAAATTCCATGCTTTTAATATATTTACTTAATAAATAATTTATGAGCATATATTTAAATTTTGGATGAGTAGAGCCTGACTGAATAATTCAATGCCATAGCCGAGATTTTAAACACGGATTTCCCGCTCTCCTTGCGGTTGCTCTAAATCACTGAGCTACTATGGCCAACATGCCGACATGACATTAAGTTCTCCAATTGACTCATATGTTTCCCGGTAGACCACTAGAGGTTCTCATATGCAATGAGACTCGCACCTTTGTGTGGCGACTTACTATGCTGTAAGTACTTAAGCCACAGGCTTCACAATTCTCCTTAAGTACTTAAGGCCCAGGCTTCAGGCTTTGGAGAATTTAATGTCATGTCGGCACGTTGGCCATAGTAGCTCAGTGGTTTACAGCAACCGCCGGGAGAGCGGGAGATCCGTGTTTCAAATCCCGGCTATGGAATTGAATTTTTCGGTCTGGCTCTACTCATCCAATTCTTAGCATACACATGGCTAGTGTGAAAGAAATGATTAATTCTATATATCTAAAAATTATGCAAATCTCCTGTGAAATTCTATTCCTTCCCAAGAAATTTTGTTTAATATTGTCACCCAAACGTCGGAACACCCTATAGAGCGGGCAAGCAGGAGACGGTCGGCGTTAGCCACGGCCCCCTCGTTTGTCTTATAGCGGTAACAAGGGGTGGCTGGAAAAAAAAACATCAATGCGCCGTCTCTTTCTGTTCCACCTGTGTTCTCGAACTTACGGGATATTTCATCTAATCTAGAACCTTCCAGATCGGCCCGCTGACCCTATATAAGCAACACGACGGGCAAGAGGAGTCAGTTCTTGGCGTAAGAATGCAGTGCTAGTGTACGACGAGAAGACTGTGTGAGTGTATCGGAGGATTGTACGTAATTACGAATGCAAGTGAAATTGTAACGGACGAACTGGTGAATCGTAATTGTGTGCATTACTTAATTCTGTGTAATAGGCAAGAGTTTAACTGTAAGTCGGTGGAAATAACATTTTTGAGTGGTGCAATTGGACTTTTCATTTCACGAACCCACAAAGTCACAATATGAACAAATGAGAACTAATACAAAAATATGCAGGTCCCTTTAAAACACACAATTTATTTCAATAATATTACTAATGCCATATTCCAGATATCCACTATTAATGGTTCGAACTGTTTAATACTAGGTAGTCTTGGCGATATTCAATTGTTTCTATGTCATGGAAAGAAGAACAATTTCAGGACCAGCATATGATGCAACTGGTTAAACGTTTGACTATCACTATTTTCATTTTATCTGTAACAAAAGGTACATCTTAGATATATCTACAAAGTTTACTGTCGTTTATAATTAAAAAGTATTTGAAGATTCAAACCAATGACTCAGAATCTCTCGGAAATGTTTAATTGCACAAAAAATGAATCGATACGTTTTGTGTAATACAATTGTGTCTATATTACGGTTGATCAATGATATTTAGAAAGATACTACGTATTGGAGGCGCTGTTATCTGTTTATACCGCATGATGGGCTAAATAGTGGTAAGGAGGAGAGGAGGAGAGGTAAACTGCAGAAAAACATATATATTATTGAAGGTAAAAATGCTCAAAACAAAATTGACTTATTTAATTTTGACGTGAATATTCCAGTTTTCCTGCATATCCGTTTCACTTCTGTATTTGTGGAGCTTCCATCTGTGGCAATGTGGTCCAAAGAGTGGATATCACTGCTATGTCTGTAGAACTGCCGTAATCATCTCTGGAATCCATAAAACCGACTAAGGATTTGGTTTCTCTTTCTCTTCATCACTGATATCCAAACCCACATTGATTAATATTCTTTCTATTACTTCTTCCGTCAAGACATTCTTATTCTATGGATTTAATTTTGATGCAAAGCAATTTTTCAATGCTGAGGTGTTGTCTTTTAAACACTGTTTGGTTAGTCCTTTAAGTGCGTTTAAAGGCATAGAACACACTGTTTTCTTCTTTCCTCCTAACGATAGTCTGTATAGTTCAATGTGGTTTAAATTGCAGTGATAAGGTGGCTATCTACGAGGGTGGGTCAAAAAGTAATGCCTCCCATCTTTTTTTTCTCTCTTTTAATTGCCCAGCAAATTAAATCCAATTTACATAGCTTGAAAACTACAACATTGACGATTAATTTGTCACTATTCAATAGATTAATTTGTCACTATTCAATATAATATTCGTCCTTTTCCACAGTTTTGGTCCACCTTTTAACTAGGGCATGTATTTCAGCGTGGTAAAACACATGGTCTTGCTTCCTAAGCCATCGACGCACGGACGTTTTCACAGCCTCCTCATCTTCAAAATGAATCCCACGATGAGCTTCCTTTAGTGGTCCGAACAGATGGAAGTCTGATGGTGCCAGGTCAGGGCTGTATGGGGATGAGGTAAGACTTGCCATCCCAGTTACTCAATTTCAGCAGTGGTGTACCGACTGGTGTGTGGTCTTGCATTGTCATGCAAAAGAAGAACATTCGCCATAGTTTTTGTTGAGCGAACTCGGCAAAGACGTGTTTTCAACTTTTTGAGATTTCTGACGTATTGGACAGAATTTATTGTGCATCTCTGCTCCAAAAAATCAATCATACCCCAAAACACTGTCGCCATAACTTTCCCTGCCGACCGCTGAATTTTGAATTTCTTTTTTCTTCGGTGACGTTGTGTGATGCCATTCCACTGACTGCCTCTTTGATTCAGGTTCAAAACAATGAACCCTCGTTTCGTCTCCAGTGACAATTTTTTTTCCAGAAACTCCTCTCCCTCCAAGTTGAAGCACTGCAAGTGTTCGGAGGCTATTGTTTTCCTTGTTTCTTTGTTTTGAGCGGTTAACATTCTTGTTACCTAACGTGAACAAACTTTTGAGTAACCCAGTTGTAGAATTATCGTCATCACACTGCCTTTACTGAGGGAGATAATACGACACAATTAACCTGTTGTTACCCGGTGATCACCACGAATGATGTCATCGACTCGCTGAATGTTGCATGGAGTCACTGCAGTCACCGGCCTGCCGCTTAACTTTTCATCTGCCAATAGTGTTTGCCCTTCAGCTTCGTTACAACGACGAACCCATCGTCTAACAGTGCTAACATCCATCGTTGCATCACCATACACACTTTTTAGCCTTTCCTGAATGGGAATTGGCGTTTCACCTTCCGAAGTCAAAAATTCAATCACAGAACACTGTCTAATACGAATGTCGATGTCAGCCATTTTGCAAGAGGATGCAGGGCTGCCCCTGTTGACTTAGGAAGTTAGTACTGCAGGGGATTGGAGAAGAAGGTTTGAGGATTTGCGCCAAATTCAAAGTTTTCACATAACTTACTTATTTAAGGAAAAAATAGGAGGCATTACTTTTTCACCCAACCGCGTATATCCTGACGTTCCACTAAAATATGCCACATAGTTTTACACTTTTTGAAACTAAATCCCATTTCGTTTAATATTCGCCAGAATGTTTTCTTTACATCACCGAAATTAATTTTATTATTTACTCCATAGCATAAACCTCTTCACTGTTGGAATTTCTTTGCGCACTTCATAAAACTCTAAAAATATCTGTGATCGACGCACCTATTGAAATCGTCATTTGAAATTTATTTTTTTCTAATTACGTTCGTTTCCTTGGAATTCCTGTATCTGGAACACTAGCATTTTCAAATTCTTTAACTATCCATTTTATTGTGACCTCACTTTTTCTTATTGCTGTAGCCGTTTTAGCCACTGTTCCATTGCAGAGGAGGAGCTAGAACGTTTTGTTTTTATCATATTTTAGTTACATTTCTAGAAATAATCCTGCAAAATTTACTGCACGTATGTTAGGGAGTTTATAAATTAGAATTTTAAGCAGAACTGTTGATACAGTGTTTAAATAAAATAAATAAACAGCACTTAAGGCCAGTTAATATCAGAAAATTTCCATTTATTTATACTTTTGAAATATATGAGATGTTTATTCAGTGTTTAAATGCTTCTTATACATGATTCAGCTTTTAAATTACCTAAATTAAACTTCGGAAATATTTTCTCACTGCGTATAAACTAATATTTGCTATATAGGTATTAATGCGAGGAAATATTATATTGTTAAAATACTTGATATATTTTTCAGTGTTCAGTATGTTCCTTTTGAAAAAAATTATCCTTTAAAACCCAATTTATTAAGAAGTATGTTTCTTATAAAATTTATTTTCCAGACCAATAGGAAAGCTGTACAAAATGATGAAAATTACAGGTACATCTTAACAAGAAACCTTTGATTTTGGAAGTCACATATTGGTCCGCTTAAAGGCACCTGCTCTAGTTTTATTAGTGTGCACTTTTTGCACGCAAAAGTTTCTGTTGATCTGCTTGGCTGGCGAGCAAGCGTTTCTGCATTCCGAAAGGTCGTGAGCCACGAGTATAGCACTATCTCTTCAAAGCACAATCGGCGCGTGAGTGACTGAGTGACTTTTAAGCCGTTCATACAGCTAAATATAACCAGTGGCGCGGCATTTATCGTGGCCATTGTGCGAATAGGAAACAAACTGCAAGGGGATGACGTAGCTGGCAGATGTTAACAATGTGCGCAACAGGTTGTAGGCGACATCACCATGGAGACTCGAGCTATCGATCTCTACCTCGCTGCCACATACCTAGTCAACACGCTAAATGGAAAAAACTTCTTGGTGTCAAGAGTGATTACAACTAATTGCAGCCCTTCTTTACACTAGCGAACAGCTACCCTCTACAATCCAAACTAATGTATGAGGAAGACTCTCAGAAACTATACCTCTGATTTGAAGCACTTCTCGTAGCTCAAATAATATACTTGAACAAGTTTTATTTTATTTTTATTTTTAACCAACTCCAAGTTCAAACAAAAAGGGACATTAGAGCATACTCCTAAGTGAGTTAATCCACATTTTTACTTATACTTTAGACGGGTAAATTTAGCGACATTTTATTTTGCTATAAATGTTCAACAATTCTACCAGAGGATACTAAGTCGATAGGGCACCTGCCCGCCATGCTAGGGGTCTCGGGTTCGATTTCCGGCGATGGGGATTTTCTCCGACCAAGATAATTCCTCATTTTCCCCAGAGTCTGGAAGTATGAATGAAAGTGCGAATGTGTGCGTGATCTAATACGAGATAACACCTTCGATATGTTTTCCAAAAGAGAACGGCCCCCGATGTGACTATTGGAGTTAAAAGATGGCGTATAAATGGAACAAATAAAAAAACTCTGCTACAGAAATTAATCCATAGAAAATATTTATTTTTTAATCCTAATTGAATATACACAATTAGTAAATGATCTTAACTTCATGTGTTTTAGGTTTTCTTATTCTGCGTAGATTATTATTATTATTATTATTATTATTATTATTATTATTATTATTATTATTATTATTATTATTATTATTATTATTATTATTATTATTATTATTATTATTATTATTATTATTATTATTATTATTATTATTATTATTATTATTATTATTATTATTATTATTATTATTATTATTATTATTATTATTATTATTATTATTATTATTATTATTATTGTTGTTGTTGTTGTTGTTGTTGTTGTTGTTGTTGTTGAAATGATGCTCAAATGAACCCAGGATCCGTAGAACTTGGCGTTACCCAACATTCATCTTTCAAGATAAGGGAAAACAGAAAAATTCTATCGAGATAACTCACCTTGACTGAGATTCGAATGTTGAAGATCAAGAGTAAAATCGGAAACAATAAAATAAGTCAAATCAGTAAACACTTTCAACAGCTGTATTATGAAAATGAAGAAACTTTTAAAAGATGTAAACAAAAGTAATGGCATTTAAAGGGAATCACTTAATCAGACAAAACTATGTCTAAACGATTAACCTAGGTTTCCAACTGCGCAGTGGTTAACCAAATGCAATAATAGCTAATAGAAATAACAATAATAACGACAAATTTCTCATATTTGTATATATGTGATGCAATAGTAAGATCATTCATTAACAAATAACACTATTTTAAAACTGAAAACCATGGAGGAATTTGTTTTGATTACAGATATAAAAACTGAGCTCCAACAATCTAAAAGTTTTCAAATTGTAGCTACTGAAATAAAATATTTTGCGCGTGTTTAAGTGTGTACAAGGTGGGATAGATTGAGAAAAAAATGTATAAGGGAGGATTTGGAGATATTTGTCTTTAATATTAGAACCAAACAATATAGACAAGAACAAAAGGAGTACAGACACCGTGGTAGTGAGATACAACATTATGTAATCCCAGAGCGAAAACAGACGTGGGTCGAAGCATCAGAGATAGAATGAAGTATGAACACAAAAAAGGCATTTGGTACAGTGGATTTTATATAGTACCTGCAATATGAGGTAAATAGACAGAAACACTTTTTGAAGTTGTAACATCTATTGCGCTAATTGGTAAGTTCAGTAATTACATGGGTAATTCCTGGGGTTCATATTTTATTCTTCCTCAGATCAAAACAGTTTTCTTAGCATTTTAAGTATTATATGAAACATATTTCTATACCAAGTCTGTATAGAATAATTTTGTAAATTCCCCCAGCATGGGTTTCAGAACAAATAAATAAAAGTTAAATAGGAAGTTCAAACTAAAGATTTGGCCTGAATGTCCTGAAAGTGATGATTGAACAGGTAGGTAGTGCAGTAATAGAGCCGTACTTAGTTCATGGTTTCAAATTCTGACTCTCCAAGGTCTGTTTTGTGTTGTGATAGGTTGTTATTTCTATAACATTGGTTTTAGGTGAGGCTAATTTTCAAACAGTTTTGAAGCTGTCAGCCCTCAGCTCGATCAGCACACAAAGAATGCTATGTTAATAGGCGTATAAAAACGATAAGAGATTTAGCTAAAGGAGCGTGGTTTCGAGGCTTCGGTGTCATTTAGGATTCATTTGCTTAATTATATTAAAATATGCCTCTGTATCTTAATTTTCACTGAAATTTTGAGAGTAATTTATTGCTTTAATTAGAGTTAAATTATTTTTAAAAGTGTCACTTTTCTTGTGCATATATAGAAGACAGGGTGAGAAAAGCACATATTAACTTGTGGCTTTAAATGACCGTCAAAAAAAACTTTTCTTGTTAACATTGGTGAAACATTCTCAGTAAAATTCAGTGCAAATTTGTGACTGTGATCGAAGTTTATTCTGCTTTCTCTAAGAGTAAACCATAAATTATTAGGGTAGTAAAATAAATTTAAGAATATTTTTTCCGATTTTGTGTATTGGTAATGTTTATAAGCAGATTTGGAAAGAAAACCTATAAAATCAGATACCAAAGAAGCAACCGTTAACGTCCAAAACTTCTTTACCACTTGAACGTGAAGCCCTTATAAAAGGAAAAGCAACATCAGTGACGAATATGATAGAAGGAACTGCTGAATTTATAGGCGTAACTTCTCTCATTGTTAAAGGGATTTCAAAAGAACAAAATAAGGCACAAGCAAGTGATAATCTTACCCCAATACAGTATCAGAAAAAGACAGCTATCAAATTATTTTTCGCTGCTGTGATTAGGAGAATGATCTGTCGTTTCTTCAACGGATTTTCTATCCAGTTCGGAAGATGCAAGGATTTTAAAAGAAAAAGAAAAACGAAAGATGGAAGCCTAAGTATGCTAAGAAAATTTTTGAGAAAGGTAAACTTAAAATTTATAAAAGACACAAAAGGAAGAAGATGCATAATGGAAAATCCCATTGTTGTTTCGAAACGATATCAATTTCTAAAGATAATGAAACAATTGAGGTCCATTAGCCCATCCAACTGTTTAACCGAATGAAACTTGGATTAATGTTAACCACGCTAAAAGTGAAGTTGGAGTTTATCAAGGAGATAAAATTAAGTTCCCTCTTGGGAAACCTATAGGAAAAGTTCAACACTTAGTATACTGGACGTTCAGCAGAATAATTTCTCAACGCTTTGCTGAGCTTTAAATCAGATTACCAGACTGTCATGAAAAGATGGACATTAGAACTTATGAGGATAGATTGGTTAATAAATTGTTGTCAAGAATTTCATCCAAAATGGTCACTGTACTACCATCCCAAAGATATGAAAAGTCTCTTACCTAGGCATCCCTCAAATGAGGAATACAATCCAGCTGCAAAACACGAGAGCTATTCAATAGAGAATGATCACAATTTTTTTTTTTTTTTTTTTTTTTTGTAAACGTACCTCTACTCATCCTTATAATTTTGATGATCCTTCTCAAAATAGTCTCCCCTGAATGCGATGCACTTGTCCCAGCGTTTCTTCCAGTCTTCAAAGTCATGCTGGAAACCATTTTTTGAGAGATCCTTCAAAATCACCTCCGGAGCCTTCACCACTGCTTCTGATGATGGATAATGCCTCCCACGAAGGCGTTTCTTCAAGTTAGGAAATAGAAAAAAGTCACATGGGGCTAAATCCGGACTATAGGGAGAGTGAGAGATGCACTTCACGTTGATTTTTGCAAGATATTCAGCAACAACATTGACAATATGCGGCCGCGCATAATCGCGGTGCAGCATCCAGCCTGCTTCACAGAAATGTGGTCTTTTGCGCCTGATATGGCCTTGCAATGTTTACAGGACATCCCTGTAGTATTTTCCAGTTACTGATGTGTGTGCAGGTACAACATGCTAATAAACCATTCCAGAAATATCAAAGAATGAGATGACCATAACTTTCCCAGCAGAAGCAACCACTTTTGCTTTTTGGGGGTTGGTGATGAAGGATATTTCCACACTGTGCTTTGCTGTTTGCTCTCAGGATCAAAGTGGCGTAGCAGTGATTACGTTTGAAAGAAACTCCGGATATTCCTCTAATATCAACTTTAACTGCATGTTACCTCCATTGCAGTAGTACGTGATACTGAACATGTCTGAACTTACCACCGCCTGCGGTGCCGTATGTAGTAAAAGCGGGCGTTAAACACTACACATTTCATTTCATTTTCTGAACTTACCTTGTTCTCAGAGTCGGAATTCAGGAGTACCAACAATGAAACTACTGCGGCGTGTTTGTTTCACATTAAGCTAACAGAATATATTAAGATTGAATTTTAGTGCGAAAAATTATGACCGTAAAAAATATGATCATTCTTTATTTAACATCTCTCGTAATTAAAATAATATCGAATTTGATCTGTTTCCACAGTATGCTGAGAAAACGTAAGTTTCAATGAGTTGCCATAATGCCCATTTTGGCTTCCGCCAAGTATGTGCCAATCTGGTCTTTAGGTGCTATGGACTACCGATAATCGACCTCAGTATAACGTTTCTATAATATATCAGAATGTGTACTGGAACACACGTGTTTCAGAAATACTTTACTCAGTATTAAGGTAAGTCCGGTCTACTTTGTAACTCCCACATCAAAGTTCCTATATAACCACTGTCAAATCTTAAGCTTTTTATTCCCTTCTCGAACTAATTTTTACTTTGTAAGTTGCCAAATTCCAGTCAATATTTTTGCCTTCCTAACATTTAGAACTGATATTTGAGCTCATTTTTACGCAGTTCTCTGATTTTTGAACCTCCTGAATTCTGAATTCTAACTATCCCAACCTTCAGGTAATGGACACCTTGTTGACTGAGTTCGCTGAGTGCCTAACCGCCTTGTTTACACTGACTTATAACTAATTGGTTTACCTTAACACTTAAATAGTCTGTCTTAATTACTTTTTATTCTTTTATAATTCGGGTATCAAAATTTACATAAATTGAGGTTAAGCATATAAAATAAATAGTTTCTAATTATTGTATAGGAATTCGTAGATTGGTAACAAATACAACAGGAAACTGTACTCGGATGAAATGGTTAACCCTCTCATTTGAAGACAGAAGTTTATGTTCATTACTTTTATGCTCCCTGTTTGAATTGCCGGGTCTTATTACTATCAGCTTAGACAGTGATGCATACTAATTGGTTTCAAACAGTTTCTATGTCTTTCCATAGAGATGGCAGTAGAGTATATATATCATAGAAGCTGGCCATTTTAGATATTTCATTTGTGCTAAAGATACAGTTTTTCACATGTTACTTTATAACTATATATAATTAAAATTTGAGAAGTAAGTGGTTTATAAGCTTAATTAGAATTTATATTATAAATTAATATACTTGTAATCTATTGGGGCTCATCCATATATGATACAGACATCCAAGATACATGTGTTCTCATATAAGGACAGTATACACCAAGCTTACCACCGCTTGTTTTGAGGTTAGACTTTTCTACTGTTTTATATATACCTTTACCTGCAGAAAATATATAATTTCGCTTTCTACTTAAAACTTCTATTGTATTTTAATGTAGTCCTGAGTTTCAATACCTTTTTAAAAAAATTATAGGATACAAATCAGTTCAGACCTATAAGAAAAGCTATGCAGAGACCAAAACCAGAAGAAATTGAGGCATATCTTCAAGACATATTAGGTGTAGATTCTGAAGATGGGTTGGACTGGGAAAGTGATCATTCTGTTTCGGGACCCTCCTGTGACCACGGACTGCCTGGAGAGTGCAAGTGAATCTGATACAATTGATAATCAAACTAATAGGTCCAGTACTGATTGTAATGCAGCAGCTAATTCTCAAGCTACACTAGGAGTTTCATTTCCCTCAGACATCACTCTCAAACAAGGTAGCAAGTGCATCTACATCATCTACCAATTCTGGTGCAGTTACACCAACAGCAAACAGATGCTTCTGGATATCAACCATCTGAATGTGGAATTCCCGGATATGTAGTGCTGCGACTTTGTCATGATCTACATACTAAAAACTACAAACTCTATGCAGATAATTTTTCAGAAGCATTCCTCTTGTTCTCCAATTGAGAGACCTATCAATCTGTTTGTTGGTTGGTTTGTTGGTACTTGCAGACTAAATGAAGCCACAAACAAATTAAAAGATGCGAAAAAACCTGAAAAAGGTGGTAGCGGAAGTGCATCAGTAACCACTTCAGAAGATAACATTACAGTGACCAAATGGATGGACAGCTCTGCTATTCACACAGGTTCATCTTATGATGGCATAGAACGTATGCGAAAAGCCAGAAGATGGTGCAGAAGTCAAAATACGTATATAGCAGTGGATTGGCCCTGTAACGTTGAAGTATAATAAGCACATGAGCGGCGTTGGTCTGATGTATTCCCTCGTTGCATTATATCGCAATAACATCAGAAGTTGCGGATGGTATATATTACCACATATTTTACCACATGCTAAACGTTACTGTTGTGAAAGCTTGGTTATTGTGGAGGATGTCAGAAAAGTGCTTTATGGATATACTGGAACTCAAGTTTAAGGTTGCAATAGGTCTCGTTTACAGTGGTAAAGCAGCAGATTCTTTAGTAAGAAGAGATCATCCCAGTAGCAACCATTCACCACCATCGCTGAAAAGAAGATGTAATCACAATATTCTTCAGGAAAAAAGATTAGACGGAACTGAACATTTTCTCAGGAAAAGCAGTGCTAAGAATGGAAACAGATTTTGTGACAAAAACTGCATAAGATAATCCAGATGTGTGTATAAAATGTTATGTTCCACTTTGTCGGGAGTGTTTAGAAAGCTTTTATACTAAGCTATAAAATGATGTATTTGTATTATATTTTCTGATAATGTGCTTTGTAAAATGTTCCTATTATGCTTGTGCAATATTATTACATTATATACTCTTGTACCAATTAGTGCACAATGTCCTCATATGAGGACATCAAAATTTGAGAAAATTCAGCAGACAGCAGTGAACCGAACC
Source organism: Mantis religiosa (assembly GCA_030765055.1). NCBI lineage: Eukaryota > Metazoa > Arthropoda > Insecta > Mantodea > Mantidae > Mantis > Mantis religiosa. The sequence continues at coordinate 175,595,949 of CM060951.1, forward strand.
TACAACAGCCTTGCTTGAGATGACCATTTTGTATCTGTTCTAACCGTATGAACCTTCGGGAAATCTCGATCTGAGGCGTGGAAGAGGAGTCCTAGAAGATTTTGCTAACGTCTCAATAAGAGTTCTGGACAGTTCGAAAGTTGAGAGCGTCTTCTCTTCTGCAACTACGCCGGCTGCCAATGAAGAATATACCAGGATGCTATAATTCATTTTAGGAGTGCTAGACTGGCCTCATAGTTAATTACAGAATAATACTGGACAGTCAGGAAGAAGACGAGAGAATTGTTTTAATATTACTAGATGAATGGAGCGAAATCTGTAAGCCTATCTCAAATGTCAAGAGAAAATAAAGAACATAATAATGATAGTGGTGAGTAGGGCCCGGATTTTGATGAAAAGTCATCTTTTTTCTGAGTAGTCACAGACGATGCTTATTGGATAAGTGCATTCCGTAACATATACGTTAGATATATATGGTTTTATAGGTCATCAAAATGCATTTTTCCACATTTTTATAATGTCATTTTTTAACATTTAGATGCATTTTCCGGTAATTTTCTTTCTTTTTCACGAATTTATAGCGCATTTTCATCTGTAGCCCGCACTCGGGAGGAACGGGTTTGATTCCCGTGGTGGACCTGGCCCTGACCCATGGGATTTTTGGGGGTTTTAAAATAATCTGCGATTGAATGTTCATTTATATCATCATTTTTTATGAACTAGTAACCTTTTAAGTGTGGTAAACTTGTAATTAACACAGGTCAGCGTCCTAACAGTGCTGGTGAATTTATGACGCATCAGTTCGAGAATCACCGATTGTTCTGTATAGTATGCGAGATTAAAGTCGCTGCAGACAAACGGTTCTCCGTATATGTTGGGCGCCAAAAACATTTGCGAGCTCTTTAAAATGTGAAAAAAGACAAGCCTCTCAGTTACTGTTAAAAGAAACGGTTTCGACGCCAAGTAACAAGTCATCTTACTTTAATAAAGAATTGTGTGAAGTGTTTGTTAGTGCAAATGTTCCACTAGGAAAATTAAGTAATTCCAAATTACGAGATTTTCTTGAACGTCACACTGGTCATTCAATTCCAGATGAATCAACTTTGCGTAAAAGTTACGTACAAAACGGTTATGAAGATATCTTAAACCGAGTACGTGAATGTGTGAATGTGGGAAAAAATTATGTATAAATTGACGAGACAACCGATTTAGAGAGGCGTTATGTAGTCAATGTAGTGACAGGTATGCTAGAAACTACTAGTGCCAGACAAATGCTTCTTCTGACCTCAGAGATTATTAAAGCTGTTAACCACTGTCAGATATGCAAACTATTCGATAAATCCATGTTATTTATTGTGGCCTAGTGGAATACAGCATGACAACGTGCTCCTCTTTCTAACAGACGCGGCGTCTAATATGTTAAAGGCGGCAAAATCAATCCAATCATTTTACAATGTTTGTCATGTTACGTCAAATTTCGGAACAGGTCAGACCAACACTAATTTCCACAGTAAAGAAATTATTTTCGTAAGCGCCAACCCGAACTTATGTATTTTAAAGAAAAAGCCCCAGTATAGCTTTGCCCCTGGCACCAATTTTAACATGTTGGGGTACATGGTTAACTGCATGTATATACCACTGTGACAATTTTTAAATAGTCACAGAAATGGTGAATAGTTTTGATAGGGTAGATTCTAAGGCAATTGAGAGCGCACAGGATCTGCTTTCTGATACTCAAATACAAGGTAAATTAAGTTTCATTAAATAAAAATTTTCATTTTCGACGGATATCATAACCCATCTTTATGAACGTGACATGACATTGAATAAGTCAATTGAGTTAGTGGGGATTGCGGAAGAGAGGATACAAAATGTAAAAGGTGAGATTGGGGACAAAATTAGACAGAAACTAAAACTTGTGTTGTAAAAAAATGAAGGATACCAGTTTGTCAGATTGACTATATCTTGTCAGGAGAAAATTTCAGAACTGATATTTTTAACAGGATTTAACAGGCAGTGACGTAGTTTTTTTAAAATATGCATCTTTAACATCTGTGGAAGTGAAGAGAAGTTTCTCAAAGTATAAAACGGTTTTAACTGACAACCGCCGTTCCCTTACTTTTGATAATTTGAAGATGACCATGTGGTGTACTGCAACACTAAGTTTTGGCTAATGGGTACAGTAATTTATTTTTTCATACTTTATAAAATTGAAAATGACGTGATGAATTTTGAAGGTATTTATTATTTAGTAGCAATAATTGCATTATTTACTAAGAAAGTTAATTTTAATATGTTGTAACCATATATTCATTATTTGTCTGTGACAGTTATTAAGTTATTATTAAGAAAGAAATTAATTTTTATGTCATTTTTTATATTTTATGTGCATTTTTTATATTTATAGGCATTTTATAGCTCATTTTAGAGAATTGTTAAGTCAACAACTTCCGGGCCCTCGTGATGAGTTACAAGCCTATTGTTATTTCATATTAGGTTCTACAGAATATTTTGAGAATCCGTGTTGAACATGTGGATCTCGTTTTTAATTTTTATACATCTAATTAGGTTCAGCTTACGTTTATGTGCATTAAACACATTCGATAAACTAGCGGCACATCGCACCCACGTGCTTGATGCCATATTCGCAGCGTAGCCCATTGAACCGTGTAAACATTCCAGCTCACATCGCTTTTGTTTGCGGCAAATACCGACAACCGATTTGATCACGGCCAGATTCGCTTCGCTTAACTAGACGATAACGTTATGTTTAATTACCTCCATGTTTTCCTAAATGCCTTCCACCGTCCCGTTATAATAGTTGGCTCTGACTCGCAAGGATCATCTACACAATACCAGTTCTATTTTATATCATTATTATCATCATCCCCATATACAATTCGGATTAGACAGTATTTGTCTGTTCCGAAACCAAGCAATTCACAGCTAATCCTTTCACCTTCTTCTAGGTCGTCCAATATTCCTCCTCCTTTGAGGTTTGTATCCATAAAAGTCTTTATGGATACAGTCTTCTTCATCCAAACATAAGCTCATGCCATTTATTTTTATACTGATCTATCTTCTACAGAATTCCTTTAGTGCCTAACTGTTCTGGGATTTCCTGGTTTCATTTCTGATTTTGAAACCTGCCAATGTTCTTAGCAATTTCATTTCTGCTGCTTCAATTGTTTTTTCCAAACTAGTTGCTAATATCCAGGTGTCTGCGCCGTAAAGTGACATAGACACTGCCAACAATTTATAAAATTTAAGGATCGTCTTTTGTCTTACTTTTTAAACAGCATTCTTTTATTCTACTCTCCATTTGTTGAAACTTACATAGGTAATTTTTTCTCGTGGTTCTTAGAGTACAAGTAAGAAGTGTCACAATGAAGAAAATTAGAAACTTGATATGAAATTTCCTTCCCAATTACAAGTTTTGCTCTAAGATGTTATTGTCCACAAATGCCATGACTTTAGTTTTATTTACAGAGATCTTTAAATTGTAGGATTTCGCCACTTCATGCAATATCTAGACAGCGCTTACCGAGCAGAATGGCTCAGGCGGTTTCATGTGTGGCCCGGATTCGGGAGACCCGGGTTCGATTCCCGTGGCTGACCTACCTAACCAATGGGATTTTTCGGGGGTTTCCCGAGTCGCTAGGCGAATGCTGGTTAGGTTAATTACATTTCCCGAATTTCTTGTCCATCCATTTCATCTCCATTATTATTTCATATCATCTCTCATCTGGTGGTCTTTCAGGATAGAAGTATCGGAGGGTGTCTCGGCGGTGCATGGCAGGATGATATGCTCTGAGGAAAACTACTTCCTCCTCCGGTAGGTCGTTTGTCGGTCTCAGCTCCTCTGCTGGGACCATTTCGGGACCACCAGCCAGGCACTTTTGGGGCTCAGATCGCCTGCCTGGAACCATTAGGGTTCGGCTGCTGGGCTCTTGCCGTTCCGTAGTAGGAGAGCGAGTTCGTTGCCCTGGCCTATCGGGGGAAGTCTCTACCCAAGTAAACTGTAGGGACCCTGCCCTCTGTACAATCGTGGCTCATTGGATCGGCCGCCCTCGGTCTCCTTCGTCTCATCCTTCCTCCTGGGGGTGTCGCACTTGGGGACATAGCAACAGTGGGCCCAGCATGGTAGGCTACGTACCGAATCCCCTCCGTAATGAAATTCTAATCCCAATCCCAGACAGCCCTTTGTACGGTGCAACCCAACCTGATCGTCTCCGAAAGGGAGTGTATTTAAAAGAACCTTGTTAAGTCTAAAATTATAAATTAGTTGTTCTTGCCAAATTTTAGCTACGTCATTTATATAAATATTAAACAACGAAGGGGATAAAGCGGACCCTTGTCTATGCCCTTGTGAAATATACCTTCCTTTTGAGCCAGTTATTGCATTTCATCTTATTTGTAAACTATTGTTGATATATAAACGTTGTACTGTTCTTATTAAATGCTAAGGAACATAATTTTGATCGAACGACCCTGTCAAAGGTCTTCTCACAGTCTATAAGAGTCATAAATGTAGGCAAACTGTACTCGCAATGATTTTAATAATCTTATCAATGAAAACCTGTTATCTATGCAGGATCAGTCTGGTCTAAAGCCATTCTGTCCTTCTGCAATAAGTATTTCTGATATTGCCCTAATCGTTTGGCTATTATCTTAGCATATACTTTATATCAGAAATTTAAAATGCTAATCTTCTTTAATTATTACAGTCTTTATAGTTTTCTTTTTTAAATATTAGAACTACTACTGCACTTTGCAAGCATTCCTGAACATATATTGTTCTCCATAGAGTGTAATAAAATTATAAATACCATTATTATGAGTTCCAAAATTGACTGTAAGATAACAGAGCACGGTGGCTCACGCAGTAGTGACGCATTCGGGAGGTCATGGGTTTGATTCTCGTGGCCGACATGCCTGACCTCATGTTTTTTTCGGGAATTTTCTCCCATAGCTATGGGAATAATAGGAAGTATATATTCTCCAAAATCTGCCCCTCAATTTCACCTCGTTTCTCATTTCAGTTTACCTCTCATCTTGGTTGACTGTTTCAAGATTGATCATGAGTCTTGGCAGGAGCTTGACGCCATGGTAGAAAATTTATTCTCTACAAATCCTCGTCCGCCGGATCGGGGTAGCTTTCCGACTGGGGTGTGTAAGTTTGGAGCAGGGGAGCCGGTTGTATGAGCCTTCAAGGAGAGCTCCAATATGTGGTTAGTATGGACGGCAGGATCTTCTCTCATCCGACAATCCTTAAGTCCGTTCATTCAATTCCTTCCTTCCAGAAGCTAACCCGTTAAAGGCATAGAAGAAAATATTTTATAGGTCAAGATGCTATTACTCCTTTCGCAAATTTGTAATGCACTCATAAAAGTCCAATCAATAAAAATGACTCATATTTTCAGGGTAAATGGAAGCATACGGCAGTTCTCTCCAGAAAGTTGTATTCAAACGCCGGAAACCCCGAACCAAAATCTCGCTTTTAAAGCTATTTCTGTCTGTAGCGAAGAATAAAACCTTGGCCTGTTTAACTGTAAGTATACTTCACCGACTGACATAGTAACATTGAGGTCCTCATATTTCAGTTTCAATTCATATTGGGTTATTTACTACGACTATGGAATTTTCTCACAGATTTTCTTAAGTGATACTAGAGTGGATTATATAATGCTTTTACTTTTCATATCATTTTATTTCCTAAGTATGTTTCAGGATCAAAGAATCCGGTGGGCAAGACATATGGTGGTGGAATTTTCCTGATTTTCGAGGTTTCAAACTTAGAGACCTCTCGGTGGAGAGAAAGAGCTTGCATTGGGTTCTGCTTATGTTGGAAACTCCCGACTCAAATCAGGTCACGCTTTGGACCCTCTCTGAGATTTCTAAAGCACAACTAGTGACCACTCTCCTCCGCTTCCTGACAATCCACGTTATACTCTTCCTGTTTCCCTGAGACTGACAATATGATACGATGTTCGGAGTTCAGTATTTCACTATTCTTAGATATTATGTTACCAATGTATATTTATAATAGTTATTCAAAACTTTTATTGAGTCATCGATGTGTAATCCTGCTCTCTGCTCTTCATTTGTTTTGTATAATACTGTACAGTCCTGCCTCAGAACGTAAGAAGTTCATTTCAACTATTTTCGTTCTTCTGATCTCCATAACATCAAGTTCTTCATAATGCAGCATATTTTACAAACTTTTAACCTTAAAGCAATTATAATTAATCCCTCACTCTATTATTTCAGTAGTGATTATTGTACTATGTCTTATCTGAATGTCATACCTTTATTTTTGTTAAGATATTCTCATACTATAACTCATAACATGAGATGTTGAGGTTCGATTCCTGTCTAGGAAAGGAGAATTTTTCTCTAGTCGAGATTACCTTACTCTACCAAGTGTCTGTAATTATGAATTATTGCTTAAATGTGTGTACGCTATAATGTTTAGAAAAAGAAAAAGAAAAGCCCCAAATCCCATATATACGTAGTGCCTGTAGGTAATATATTCTAAAGGGAAAGCAGCCGATATGCCCATTGAATTTAAAGTTGAGGTATACATGGAATAATAATGAAAAAAAAGGCTTTCAGAACCTCATTTATGAGGGCTGTTCAATAAAGAATGATCATAAATTTTTACGGTCATAATTTTTCGCAATAAAATTCAATCTTATTGTATTCTGTTAGCTTAATGTGAAACAAAAACGCTGTAGTAGTTTCATAGTTCCTGGCTCCCGCCTGTGAGAAACAGGCAAGTTCGGACATGTTCAATATCGCCTACCGCTGCAATGGAGGTAACATGCAGTTAAAGTTGATGTTAGAGGAAGATCCGGAGTTTCTTTCAAACGTCATCACTGCTGATGAAACTTGGCTACATCATTTTGATCCTGAGAGCAAACAGCAAAGCTCAGTGTGGAAATCTCCTTCATCACCAAACCCCCAAAAAGCAAAAGTGGTTGCTTCTTTTGGGAAAGTTATGGTCATCTTATTCTTTGATATTCATAAAAAGGTTTATTAGCGTATTGTACCTGCATACACATCAGTAACTGGACAATACTACAGGGATGTCCTGAAAATATCACAAGTTCATATCAGGCACAAAAGACTACATTTCCGTGAAGGCGCCTGGATGCTGCACCACGATAATGCGCGGCCGCATATTGCCAATGTTGTTGCTGAATATCTTGTAAAAATCAACGTGAAGTGCATCCCTCACCCTCCCTGTAGTCCGGATTTAGTCCCATGTGACTTTTCTATTCCCTAACTTGAAGAAACGCCTACGTGGGAGGCATTATCCATCATCAGAAGCAGTGGTGAAGGCTGCGGAGGCGATTTTGAAGGATCTATCAAAAATGGTTTCCAGCATGTCTTTGAAGACTGACAGAAATGCTGGGACAAGTGCATCGCATTCAGGGGAGACTATTTTGAGAAGGACCATCAAAATTATGAGGATGAGTAAATGTACGTTGTCAAAAAAAATTGTGATCATTCTTTATTGAACAGCCCTCGTAACTTGTGGACTGTATTTTGCAGACCATGCAAGATCACTTGACCCAGGTCTACAATATGGTGGTGAGAATAATATTTTAAAATTAAAGAGGCCGTACGTACTCCCGATGTGAGTTGTCATTTTGTGGCAGTGTTTAACACACTTACTGAGCACGGCACTCTGACGTGATGGGCATGAAATGAAGTGAATACTGATAAAGAAAATTTAGTAAGAATGCATGCTAGAAATGTATCTTTCTAGAATGTACCAGAATATTAAAGCTGAAGCTCATTAACAGCTTCATTTGCCTCGGATGACATTTCCCAAAAGGACAGATGTAACAAAACAAAAGACTTCTTCGTTCCTAAAGTACGAGCAGCATAAATGTTTAAGATTTACAAACACATAGAACACAGAAATATGGCAATTGTAGTACTAACTATAATAATAATAATAATAATAATAATAATAATAATAATAATAATAATAATAATAATAATAATAATAATAATAATAATAATAATAATAATAATAATAATAATAATAATAATAATAATAATAATAATAATAATAATAATAATAATAATAATAATAATAATAATAATAATAATAATAATAATAATAATAATAATAATAATAATAATAATAATAATAATAATAATAATAATAATAATAATAATAATAATAATAATAATAATAATAATAATAATAATAATAATAATAATAATAATAATAATAATAATAATAATAATAATAATAATAATAATAATAATAATAATAATAATAATAATAATAATAATAATAATAATAATAATAATAATAATAATAATAATAATAATAATAATAATAATAATAATAATAATAATAATAATAATAATAATAATAATAATAATAATAATAATAATAATAATAATAATAATAATAATAATAATAATAATAATAATAATAATAATAATAATAATAATAATAATAATAATAATAATAATAATAATAATAATAATAATAATAATAATAATAATAATAATAATAATAATAATAATAATAATAATAATAATAATAATAATAATAATAATAATAATAATAATAATAATAATAATAATAATAATAATAATAATAATAATAATAATAATAATAATAATAATAATAATAATAATAATAATAATAATAATAATAATAATAATAATAATAATAATAATAATAATAATAAACCACAATAGGCTACCGAGCAGGATGGGTCAGGCGGTTTCATCTGTTACCCCCATTCGGGAGGTCCGGGTTCGGTCCCCGTGGCCAACCTACGTTTTCAAAGGGTTTTTAGGAGGTTTTTCCGGGTCTTTAGGTGAATGCTAGGTAGGTTAATCATATTCCCCGAATTTACTGTCCCTCCATTTCATCTCCATTATTATTTCACATTATCTTCCATCTGGTGGACTATTTCAAGGTAGAAATGTCGGCGGGTGCCTCGGCAGTGCATGGCGGGTTGATATACTCTGAGTGAACCACTTCCTTCTCCGGATCGGCTGCTGGGATCGCTTCTATACCACAGTACTGGCCTACCGTGGGAGGTTTCCATCTAAGTAAAATGTATAGACCTTGCCCTCTGCACTGTCGTGGCTCCTTGGGACGGCCACCCTCTTCCTCCTCTCGCTTCATCCTTCCTCCCGGTGACACCCCACTTGGTGGCATAGGAACAATAGATCAAGACTGGTTGCAGTACCGATAAATTTAAGGACAATATAAGAAGTTTCAATCATAATATGGCAAAGGAAGTAAATGAAAATAGAGAGAATTTCGCAAAAGTAAGAAGAGATGTATTTGGTGGATTAAATTTAGGAAGTAACTCATGGAGGAAAGCTTAAGAATTGCACAGATAAATGGGCAAAGAAGTAAATTGGTTATGCTGGAAATAAGAAAAATTGCAGAAGAATTAAAATTAGATATTATCTGTATTCAGGAACCGTATGTGGTAAATTCCAAAATTCCATATATGCCGTTAAGATCCCGACAAATCTTATCTCAGGAAAAGGCAATGGCAGCAATAGTAATTTTCAAGCAAGATTTGCAAATAGTAAACATAGCGCAATTTCTGGATACGCATGTTAATTGCATTGAAGTTATAACAAAGTATGGAAGTTTTATATTGGCAAATTATTATTTTCAATATAGTTTGGATATTGAACCCTTTCTATATAAATTACAAAATATTCATAATAAATTCAGAAATAAAGAAATCATGCATGTATGTGATTGTAATGCAAAATCAACTTGGTGGTTCAGTAAAAGACCAGATGAAAGAGGGGAGAAACTGGAAGAACATATCTCGGAATTAAATTTATATGTAATAAATAAAGATGGTAATCCACCAACTTTTCAAAATAGAGCAGGTGCTGAAGAAAATATAGATATTACTTTAGCGTCAGCAACGGCGGAGAAGAAGATTAGAAATTGGTGGGTCACACAGGGTCAGACCACAAGTGATCATAATTTGATTTATTTTGATTATATATTGAATGGGGAAGTAATTCAAGAAGAACATGAAATAGAATTACGTTATAATTATAAAAGAGAAAATTGGGATAAGATGAAGCAAGTATTTAAGGATTTAAATTTACAGTATACGGGAATATCAGTGGATTTGGATGCAATAAATTTAACACAAGCAATAAAAGTAGCAGTATCAAAATCCGTTCCAAAGATAACAATTTCTAATAATAAGGATAAAATAAAATGGACAGATAGATTGCAGAAGCTGAGATCGTTAGCAAGGAAATTAAGAAGAATATATCAAAAATCAAACATACATACGGAAAGAGAAGAGAACTTAAAGAATTATAGGGAGGCCAAACAAAAGAATAAACAATTATTAGAAGACACCAGAAAACAACATTGGGAACAGTTCGTTGAAAATAATTTAAAACAAGATGTCTGGGGACAACCGTATAAAATTATTATGGATAAAATTAAGAAGCCAGAAATCTTAACCACATTAGATAAGGGTAATGGGGAGATGACAGAAAGTGGGAAAGAATCGGTGGAATTGTTATTACATACGTTATTGCCAGATGATAAAGAGGAAGAAGATGATGATATTCATGTTGAAAAAAGAAACCAGATGATGTTGCAGTATACAGGAAATCCTGTTTATCCCTTTGATATTACAGAAATAAAATTAATTCTGCAGAAGTTAAAAAAGAAGAAGGCACCTGGTCCAGATGGTATTATAAATGAAGTCTTGTATAATCTACGAGAAGAAATTGTCTTGTTTTTGTGTTTCTTGTTTAATGATTGTTTGGCAAGAGGGAGATTTCCAAACTTGTGGAAGGAGGCAAAGGTTGTAATTTTGTGCAAAGGAGCAGATAAGGACAGAACGTAACCAAAATCTTTCAGACCAGTATGTTTATTAAATGCTATTGGCAAGATCTTTGAACAGTTAATATATAAAAGAATAATGGAAAATAGGTTGATGCTGGGTATGAATAATAAACAATTTGGTTTCAGAAAGGGATATTCAACTGAGGATGCAATATTAAAAATTCAAGAAACAGTGTCAAAAAGCCAAAAGAATTATGTAATTGGATTATTTGTGGACATATCGGGCGCTTTTGACAATTTATGGTGGCCGTATTTTTTCGGCATTTTAAAAGACAAGAAATATTCAAGTACTATTTATAATTTATTAAAGGATTATTGTTCCAATAGAGAAGTATTCATTGGTGGATCAAATTTTGAAACTAGGAAGAAGATAACCAAGGGTTGCCCTCAGGGTTCTATCTTGGGGCCCCTTTTTTGGGATATTTTATCAGAAGATTTATTAGAACTACTGGAAAGAGATCATAAGGTTTTGGATGTAATAGCGTATGCTGATGACATAGTCATAATGATGGATGGACAGAGCAGACTAGAGCTAGAAAATAAAGCAAGAGAAGTTACAAATACATTATCAAATTGGTGTTTCAGAACAAAACTAAAAATTGCACCAAACAAGTCAAATTATGTGCTTTTTAAGGGAAATTTAAAGCGGGATCCTACAGTGAAGATAAATAATCAGAACATTAAACGGGAAAAAGAGATGAGATATTTGGGTATCATGATAGATGAAAAATTTCATTTCAGAAAACACACGGAGTATATTAGGCAGAAAACAGAGAAAATAATGCTAAAGCTAGCAAGAATAACCAATTTAAATTTTGTACTTCCATTGCGTAATATACAGATATATCATAACACCATTTTTGCTTCAATTATGACGTATGCGGCAGCAGTTTGGGCAGAAAGGATGGATGATGTGCAAATAAGAAGATTGTTGAGAAGAACGCAAAGAAAAGTATTATTACGTCTGACAGGAGCTGTAAAAACAACACCAACTATGGCATTGCTAGTAACAACGGCCATTTGGCCGATTGATTTATTAATAAGATTGAAGGGCGCAAAATTTTGGGCGAAAAAAGGAAACTTAGAAAAAGTTTCTAATATAACTGGAGTCAGAACAAACAAATCTTGGGTGATTAAAAATAGTTTAAAAGATAAATGGCAAAAAGAATGGACAGAAAGTCTAGAAGGTAGAAGAGTGTTTGAAATTTTTCAGAACGTCAAAGAGAGACTAAAATTGAATTTTATTCAACCAACAAAGGGATTTATACATTATATAACAGGACACGGACCTTATAAGACCTATTGGAAGAAAATCAATAAAACTGAAAATGATATATGTGAATTATGTAACAAACAAGATAATCCTGAACATGTAGTATTTGAATGTGGAAGATATGCAATTCACCAACAAGAAGAGAGGCATGCGCTAGCAGGATATATCGTATATGACATAATTCGAGATCAAAAATTGGTAAATAAATTACAAGTTTTGACTAACTTTGTAAGTAAGAAAGCATGGGAGGTAAAAATATTCAAAGGAGAAAGAGTTGATAATAGGCAAAGAATAGTACAAGATCCAAGAAGGAGTTCTAGAATACAAAATAGGATAAGACGGGAAGAATTATTGAATAATCTAACAATGGAGTCGACTGCATGGGCGGCGGAGGGAGAGAGTGATGGCAGAGGCCATTGTGGACTACAGAATTAGTAGATTTAGATATAGATTTAGGAAATAAGGATTTTGTAATTTTTATAGTTGTTTTATTTTGTTTTTTGCTTTTTTTGTGTTTATTTCTGTTATTTTATTTCATTTTATTTTTGTAGAGTAGTTTTCTGAGAGATTTGTATAATTATAACATTTGTAAGGATTTTATGGAAAAATAAAGAGAAAATTTGGATATATGCCCCGGTATAGTTGTCTAGGTGCCGGGGTAGAATATTCAGATTTTATTTATTTATTTATTTATTTATTTATTTATTTAGTACCGAATACCCTGCGTGATAATCCTAGTGACAGTAAACAGTTTTCAGTTAAAAACTAAGCACCTAATTTAATCACTTCCATTGGGACATATAGTTGTTAGCAAAGGTTTTTTCTCATTTGCTTTAAACGACGGAAAATGATCTTAGGTTATCTAGACAAACTTTGAAAGATAAAATCAGAAATGAAAATAACAATTGGAACTACAATAAAACCTTAAGCTCTCGACTTGGGTATTTTTCGAGTTGTAAAATATTGGGGTATTTAAACTTAAATTGAGATTTCTTTGTTATTTACCTGGAAATTTTAAATTAGTTGGAAAGTGTAATGTCATATAGTCACGTTGTCATTGTAGCTCAGTGGTAGAATAACCGCGCTTAGAACAGAAGAACAGTGGTTCAAGTTGTCTCCTATGTTATTTAATTCTTCACTCCTGATTTTACCTTTTAATATTTTTCTTACACGCGTTTTGTGTGGGTGTGTGCAAGAATAATCAATTGTTATCAAAGGTACATTTAATTCAGTAATCAACTATTTTTATTCGCTTGAAAGGTGAGCTGTTGCGATGGCACGTGCCTGATCCATTCTTCACTGCACATAATGTAGTAGCTGTTTTCCCTGAGAAAGAGAAAGGTTTATAAAATTCCTTTGAAATTTTACTGATTTGTAAATTTGTCTAGGAAGACCACTTGTTCGACGTCAACATTTGGTTTGCGTTGTACTGGTCCAAATTATGTGCAAATGAAACGGTTTCAATCCTGAGCAGGATAATAATGTTCGAATTTTTGAGTGGCTGGTGTTGTGCTTGGTGCTAAGAAGCGTGGGATAGCAGTGCTATGGAGGTCTTTTATAGCCTAATAGTTGAAAATTAACTGTTCTTTCACACTGACCGTGTGTAGGCTAAAGTATGGAAGGATAGTCAGACTGAAAAATTCAATGTCTTAGCCGGGATTTGAACCACGGATATTCTGGTTGCCATCCAGCCGCTCTAAGCTACTATGGTGAACGTGCCGACATGACATTAAATTCTCCAAACTGACTCTTGCCATCTCAACTGACTTAGTGTCATGTCGGCACGTTGACCATAGTAGCTCAAGGGTTAGAGCGGCTGGACGGCAACCAGAAGATCCGTGGTTCAAATTCCGGCTTTGGCATTGAATTTTTCAGTCTAAATATCTTTCCATACTTTAGCCTACACACGGCCAGTGTAAAGAACAATTAATTTCCATTAATTGACCTAATAGTGGTTAACTATAAAGCCCGGGCCTTAAAGTACTTACACGTTGTAAGTCGCCATTAAGGTAGTTGTCTCATGTGTTTATGAGAACTTCTAAGTGGTTTACCGGGAAAATACGAGTCAGTTGGAGAATTTAGTGTCATGCCGGCACGTTGGCTCAATGGTTAGAGCGGCTAGACGGCAACCAGATGATCCGTGGATCAAATCCCGACTATGACATTGAATTTTTCAATCTGACTATCTTTCCATAGCCATATAGTTGTGGTTATTTAACCCTACTTTCAATTATATATTCTTGTTCAAGATTTTAAAGGGTTATGTTTGAAAATTTGATTTTTTTTATGATTGGCTATTATGTGAAACACACAATCATGCGAAACATTGCTAGTACTATGTTTGTTGACTGGGTACATTATTAACATTTAAAATGTATATTCTCTAACCAACATAATTATACTTAGCAACCTATTTTATCTTCGAAATAAATATCTGTATTTCTAACGGTTAAAAATTTAAAACTTAAAAACATAATTATTAATTCAAAATACATCTGCATTCATGTCAAAATTAGTCACTTTTTTTAAAAATATAAACGTTTGATTCCTTGTTTAATTTGGAAGGCGTAATTTAGAAATCAAAATAATAGAGCCCCGCGATATTAGGATTCAAATATACCTAAGATAACATAAATTCATGCTTATGTTTTTGATAGTATGCATTTGCTAAAATATACATACTGCTCCAGTATTTTAATGATCATCTTATAAAGATAAAGCTTTCTCGAAAGATGATTAGTTTATTGAAATTTAAATTATTATTCATTTTGTCTGCCCTGTTATTCGTTTGCTCGAAAACATTATGAGTCAAAACTGGGCAGTGGCTGTCTGTTCACTGCCTACAAATTACGGAAACCAGGAGATCCGTGGTTCAAATCCCGGACATGGCATTGAATTTTTCATGTTGACTCTATCTATCAAAAACCTTAGCCTATATACGGCTAGTGTGAAGAAATGATTAATTTCCATCAATTAACTAAAATAATAAGAGTTAAATGATAAAGCCTGGGACTTACGATAGTAAGTCACCACAAATGCGAGAGCCCCTGGTGGTTTACCGGGGAAATATACGAGTCAAATGGAGAATTTAATGTCAAGACGGAAAGTTGATCAAGGTAGCTCAATGGGTTAGAGCAACTGGACGGAAACCAGTAGATCCGTGTTTAAAATCTCGGCAATGGCATTGAATTTTTCATGTTGACTCTATCTATCAAAGAATAAGTTTAGGTACTATACGTAGAATTAGCCGAATGTTTTCAGTCGCATTTGCTCATATAAAATCGTTTTTGACGTTGGTTAAAATATGCTATGCTTCTGAATCGCCAAAGATTAGCTCTTCTCATTACTTAAACTGCTTTATTCTTTACTTCTTCCTTCTACTCCTTCCCCTTCTACTACCCCTTTATTGTCAATGTTTAGACCTGCAAACGTTGGGCTTCTATTCGTCTCTTTCTAGGCTCTGATTTGTATGCTATCGTGTGTATTTTGTTGCAGTGTTCATTTTCTTCTTTTTCTATCCTCTTTCACCTAAAACCGATTATGGCGCTATCTTATTAAATTTAAATTTTTTTAACTTAGTTTTTAATTTTCTTTATACTTAGCCACAGTTCGTATGAAGCTTATTTAGCTTGCTATTTATATTGTTTTATCACAGAAGCTTGTATAGCAAACCAAAAATTTGATACGATATATTTTCTCAGCTATAATTTGATTTATTATAATATTAAAATACAGGGTATATATAAATGAATATCCGGATTTAACCCTTTATAATATTTATTAGATTCAAGTTACAGTTATAAGTAATGTGTCAAATGAAAGAGCAACTCAAACAGTTTTATAAGAACCTTATAAGTGTTCAATGTGACTACCCCTTGTTTGCACCTGATCATTGCTCCTGATCACTTCTAAAGACTCATCTAGTTTGTGCTAGCTACTACTCCCTCCCCCCAGCTCCTGAGCTATATTGGTGATCTCCAGCTCGTTAGACTACCAGCCATGCTGCCTAGTTACATCTAGTCTCTTACGAGTTCCGTTGCTGAGCGCTAGCAAGCGCTACTTACGGCTGTAGAGGGAGCCAAAAGCTTGGACAATTGCTTGACGCTGCACCGGGGGGATCGGCCTGGACTTTTCGTCTGGGAGGCTCCGGTAAAAGAAAGAGGACTTCTGACATGGATCTCGTACACTGAACATCGCATCTGCACTTCGTCGCTCTCTACGTAGGAACATTGGCTTCGCTTCATTATGTAAGTTCTGGATAAATCTTTTAAATTTCTATTCCAAATTTTTCCCTGTGTTTCTCGCGTCAATTAGACAAATTTCGTGGAGTTAGTGCACTTTAAACAACAAAAGAAACCCTGAAAACATCCAATGTAGTTAAAGAAATAATAATATATAACCAGTGGCAAGGATAATTAATTGACATGCTGTTAAAGATTTGAAGACAAGAGAAATTTTATATTGATATATTTGAAAATTTAAGAGTATAAAGATATCGTTAAAAACATCTAATTTTGAAATACTTAGTGCCTTTGCTTAACCATCCTATACGGACGTCTGGTAATTTAACGCTTCCACGTTTTAAGTCATCCCAGGAAACGGTACATGTCACACGACACACATCAAGTCTATAGCTGAGTTCTTCCAAACGTTGATAGTATATCAGTGTAAGAAGTGTAAGTTACATTAGATTCACCAAAAAAGAAAGACGCATAAACTTTTCGCCGGGATACGGCACAAAAACATTACCTTTAGGGGAATCTCGTTGCATTTGTACCATCTCGTGAGGATTTTCTGAGCCCCAGATGCGCACATTATGACTGTTAACATGTCCACTAAGATGAAAGGTCGATTCATCACTGAAGACAACACGATCCATAAAATAGTCATGGTCATAAAACATGTCGTTTGCGAAGTTGGCACGTAATCCGTGTTCTGTCGGCTTTAGAGCCTGTAATACGAGGCATGTTTTTTAAGTCAGTACCGTTTTGGAATTAAAAAAGACGTGCACAGATAACGCAATAATTTTACTTTTCCATGAAAGCCTGTACCTTAATCTATTTTTCCACAATTTCCGTGAATATTGAGGCACTTGTCATAACGTGGCACCAGTTTTTGAATACCCTCCTCATGAAAGTCTGCCACCTGACATGTTAACCACTGTAGCACAACTGTTTTGACTTCGTTATTGTCTTGAAGACACTGACCGCCCAGATGTTTCTTCAAGTGCAGGAACAAATGGTAGTCGCTGGGCGCCATATCAGGGCTATATGGAGGATGATCTAGAGTTTCCCATTGAAAAAATTTGATGATATCTTTGATCCAATTAGCCACATGTGGACGAGCATTGTCATGCAGCAAAACGATACCCTTACTCAACTTGCCACGTCCTTTGTTCTGGATTGCACGGCGCAGATCGTTCAATGTCTCAAAATGAGGCGCTGCATTGATTGTCTCATTACGAGGCAGAAACTCCACTAGCAATACTCCTTTTCTGTCCCAAAAAACTGTGCACATGATTTTCCGGGCAGAAATTGTTTGCTTAAACTTCACTTTTGTGGGTGATGATGAATGTCGCCATTCCATGGATTGTTATTTCGATTCTGGTGTGACGTAGGCCACCCATGTTTCGTCACCAGCAACAATTTGGTCTAAAAAAATCTTCGCCTTCATTGTGGTACCGCTCAAGGAAAGTCAATGCACTGCCTAAACGTTGTGTTTTGTGCAAATCCGTCAACATTTTCGGAAACCCACGTGAACACAATTTCCGGTACTTCAAGTTCTCTGTCACAATGCGATACAAAACACTACGAGAATATTGAGGAAAATAGTAGCACAATGATGAAATTGTAAAGCGTCTGCTTTCCCTCACCTTTCCGTCCACTTTCTGCACCAAATCTTCAGTAACGACCGAAGGACGCCCACTCCGTTCTTCATCATGCACATTTGTGCGGCCATCTTTAAATGCTCTCACCCATTTCCTTACCATTCCATCACTCATAATGTTTTGTCCGTAAACTTCACAGATCTCACGATGAATATCTTTGGCTACGAGTGAACGACTTTCTCACTCGCTCAGCAGTCTCATCACTTACTCTTAGACGTCCCGTGCTCTTCCCTTTACAAAAGCAGACGGTATCTTCAAACTGATGATACCATCTACGAATGTTATTTTCACTAGGAGGATCACAACTGAACTTAATGCGGAACGCACGTTGCACAATAACTACAGATTCGGTGTTTGCAAACCGCAAAACACAAACGCTTTTGGAGTTGTACATCTGTTTCTGGCTTTAGCCTTTCTCGTGTACTTACTTCAGTATTCTACTGTTTTACAATAGCTTCCATACATATTGTCGCGAATCCCTTTTTTACGACTAGCGGCGTACGCGCTAAAATGGTTCGCGCGGCTTGTTTACACAAAGGAACTGATAGGCAGACAGTGTGCAGATAAAGAGCTTGTATAAGCAGATAAAGGTCTGCCGAAACTAACTGAGATAAATGGAAATTTCTGGTGACATCGTGATTGATAGGGATTATTCGGTTTCTAGAGTGTTCTGGAACAGTTGTGATTATCAAATGAGATATTTAAGGGAGCGACGACTCTTAAAGGGTCATTCGTAAGCAGAATACATCTGTAGAGTGTTGTTGTAACGAGAGCTGATGTTGTAAACAGGTCTAATCAGAACGCTGTTTATTAGTGTCATCGACCTTTAAGATTGTGTTGTATGCGATGTAATGTTGTTACGTGAGAATTGAACAGTGTAAGAGGGGGGACCCAAAAGAAACCGGATTGTTGTCATAAAAACTTTATTGATGTACCTTTTTACAAAATTTCTTCAGTCACCTTCAAAATACTCTCCATTACGTGCGATGTGCTTGTCAAGTCTCTTTTCTCACTGTTGGAAGCATGTTTGGAACTCTTCAAGTTTTATATTGTCCAGTGCCCTTTGCGAAGCTGTTCTTTCCGCCTCCACATCGTCATAACGCTCCCATTTTAGCGGTTTTTTTTTCATTCGTGGAAATAGGAAAAAGTCGCACGGGGCTAGGTTCGGCGAATACGGAGCGTGGGGAACGACAGACCACCTCTGAGATGCCAAATAGAGGGTCACTCGTAAGACCGTGTGTGCTGGAGCGTTGTCGTGATGCAGAAACCAGTCACCTGATCGGCAAAGTTCCGGGCGTTTCCTCCTCACATCCGCTCGCAGACGCCTTAAAACATCCAAGTAAAAGTGCTGGTTAACAGCCTGGCCAAGGGGTACGAATTCCCGATGCACAATTCCACGAACATCAAAACAGACAATGATCATCGTCTTCACATTTGACCTCACTTGCCTTGCTTTTTTGGTCTGGGAGAGTTGGGAGTCCTCCACTGGCTTGATGCTTACTTGGTTTGTGGGTCATACCGGTAACACCAACTCTCATCCCCTGTAATGACTTTGTTCAAGAAGTTTGGATCACGTGCAATCTTGGTTTTCAAGTCCTAACACAGATTCATGCGTATGGTTTTGTGCTCCTGTGGAGAAGGCGCGGACAAAATTTAGCAGCAACACGTCTCATGTGCAAATCCTCCCTCCCGCGAGCTCCAACTAACCCCTGTCGCTGCTGAAATTTGTTCGATATTTTGGCGACGATCCTCGTTGTTCTTTTGGTAGACCTTTCCAATGTTCTGAAGGGCGTCCAGAACGAGCTTGGTCTTCAACACACATATCAACACGTTTAAAGCGCCCGAAACACTGGGAAACCTGTGTGCGGCTCATAGCGTCCTTTTGGAAAGCTTCCTGAAGAATTTGGTGTGTCTCCGTTGCAGTTTCTTTTAAGCAGGAAACAAAATTTCACACACACTCTTTGTTCTTTTAAAGTTGCCATAACGACTTCGCAGAGGTAACCCGCCAACAGTCAGAGCAACACAATACAAAACTTGCACGTTCAGCTCTGCACTGACGCCGTCTGCACAGCTGTTTCATGAAGGTCTCTACTAACACCATCTAGCGTGAGAACCCTGCACTACGTCTATGAGTGGCAGCGCCCTCGGAGTCCGCTTTCTTTTGGGTCCCCCCTTGTATATCTACAGAAATAAAGAACATTTAGAATTTCCGGAAATTGAACTTTTAATTCTACGAACCCACAAAGTCACAATATACTAAATTATAAGGATTGATAAAGTAGTTTTTGCTCCCTTGTTTTATATCCATTACTTTTCATTATTTCTCTAGTTGTTTAACAGTAGTAATTACAACATCTAAGTTTCTGTATCCTTAATTTGTAAATTATTACGTTTCTATATACATATTATTAGGTTTAATTCTTGTGAATAATTAAAATAGAATTGTGGAATTACATTGAAATACACATTCCGCAATCACAGATCTCAACAGCCGAACAACACGTTGCTGTGTCCGGAACTGTAGCAGTGTTATAGTCAATAAAATGTGGCAGGGACCTGACCGCAAGATCCTCGTTAACAAAGCACATAAAAACTGCCGTAAAAGTCTTACACCCTCCTTCAAGTGTGGGACAAGGCAGCTGAAACAAATGGTGTATTAGAGGGAATAACAAGGTGTTTTACCATTCTTTAAACATTGACACCTGTCCTTTTGTTTTAGTCAATTAATTATAGCAGAGTTGTTACATCATACGACTAAAAGGCAAGTACTTTCTCAGAGTTAGTACAGTACCTCCTGTGACTATATACTTCATCCAATGATAAACTCGTTCTATACTTGTATTGTTATTCGTTTGCGTGGCATTCTCTTTTACTTGAGTATTTTTCATTATATTTCATCCTGTCCCATGAACATTTCTCAAGAATTATTCTATATCCTATAACAAAAAAGTTCAGTCCTAGAAGCAACACGCTCTAAAGTATAACTAAATTAAATTAGTGAAACAAATACGCAAAATTAAGCTAATATGCAAAATTATATTATTAATAAAACAGGCTAAAATATAGCATTCAAAATCTGTAAAGGCATTGCGCATGCAGCGCTGAATATTGATTTTCTGTGGCTATCTCTACTACAGTAACGTTTTCTAATGAGTAACCTCTTAAACGCAATAATTTTGAGGTTAAGACTTATATAGTAATGATTACGAAGTTCCTTGATGATGACTTTCAAGCTCCTTATGCATTCCGTATATATGGGAATGTCAGGAAACCAATAAAGTGGTGACAGAAAATATATTAAATCAATAAATTAGATAAAAGAAAGAGAGCTATTGTGGATTGAAGGGTTATATCTCGTGAAGTGCTGAATGAAGGGGTGTTTGTTTAAAGAATTCCGGAATATAAGCATTAGTTGTACAGACATGTGCAAATTATTAGACTCATTCATATTCTGTTTTACTTTGCTTCAGTTTAACATTCAAAATAATAGCTATTTACCACCGTAATCTATTTCAATTTGTCGTAATTCTTTTCCTGCGATAATATGCAGCATATTCAATAACATTTCTCTCTTAATAATAGCTGAGGGATTTTTCGTTTACTTCAGTAATATGGTGGTAGCTCTGAATTAAGAGCAGCCATTTTCTTCATGTCTGTTTATCCAACTGTTTGGTGATATTGCTTTCATTTGGTGAATGTAGTAACTGAAGATTGTTAATATTTGCTTTTATTGTGTTTTATGGCTAATATGTCCTCAGTATTTATTATTAATTGATCTCAAGCCAGGTAACATCGTGTATCTTATCCTTAGCATTCACATTGATTCAAAAGTAAGGTTATGGGTAAAACTGCTGACTTATCCCCAAGGAAAGTAGCTCTAACTGAGAGTCTTTTGAAGGAAGCTCTTCATTCACAACGCGAAATAGCTAAGAAATTGTGTATTTAACAAACATCTGTTAGTCGCATTAATCAAGCTTTAACATTCGGTGAGACGTTGACTTTACAAAGGGATGGAAATTGCGGGAGGAAAAGAAAGCTATCACCAAGGATGCAAAGAAAACTTGTGCAGATGGCAAAACAAAATAGAAGAGCAACCAGCATTGACCTCAGTACTCAACTAAAGCAGTAGGTACAGAAATATCAGCCTCAGTAGTTCCCAGAAGATAATCTGAAGCAGGTTTACCAGCATGCCGGACTTGCAATGGCAAAAAAACGTCTAAAATTTCCCAAAGATACGCAGAAACATCCAGTAGAATTTTGGAGAAAGGTAAATAGTATGAAAATTGTTTATAGCAAAAAATTAAAATATGTACATGTAAATTTTATGGAAATGAAATAAACAGCCTAAACTTTGTTTCTTTCATTGCTGGTTTTGTTATACTATCTTTGAGCAATTTTAAAACTGTTTAATATTAATAGAGGTTTTTATTGTTTCAGGAATTTTCTCAGATAAATCCATGTTTCAAGTATGTGAAGAGAGCAGCCAATATGTCAGAAGGTCAGAAAAAGAAGCATTTTCCCCTCAGTTTGTCGATCAAAGAGTTAAGTATCCAACTTCAAAAATGGTCTGGAGCTGTATGTCTGTCCATGTACCTGTAAGATTATTCATAGTTGTAGGATCTATGGAGCAGAAACAGTATAAAAGTGTATTAGAATCAAGACTATTTCCTCAAAGTTAAGAATGGTTTCCAAATGGTGATTTTGTGTTCATGCATGACAGTCCTCCCTCCCATAGAGCAAAATCTGTAACCCAGTTCTTCAAAGAAAACAATGTAAAAGTACTACCATGGCCAGGGAATAACCCTGATTTAAAACCAATAGAGAATCTGTGGGGTACTGTTAAACAGAGACTATAAAAGTTGGAAATAACAACAAAAGTTCAGCTTATTGAGGGCCTGATAAGCATTTGGCACAGAGATGAAGAAATAAAGGAAAAGTGCTCCACCCTTGTAGAGAGCATGCCAAAACGCATCAAAATGGTAATAAAGGCTAAAGGAATGCATACAAAATACTAAGAGTTGAAAAAATATTTTGTAATTTTATTTCTGCTAAATAAATAGAAAATAAACGGTATATGTTGAAAATTTCAACATTGAGTCTAATAATTTGCACACGTTTGTAGATACTCTATGAAACAAGTTTTGTCTTGAATTTATGACCATCCGGATTTTCAAATTTACATTTTACAAAGTAAGTTTAATTAATAAAGTATATTTCTGATATAAAATTTGGGTGATGTCTAATAAAGAATTAGGTCATTTTCAATCGTCGTCAGTGCATATGGTTATGTTTGTGTACTTGTCCACGAATACAGTGTAACTCAGGTTGTCTCCTTAACACAGTAAAAGCATTTGTCAACCAGGACACCTGAGCTCCATTTTCGGTGTGGGTTTCTCCCGCTGGGAGGTTTGGAGCGGGATGTACTCAGCCTCATTAGGGCCAATTGAGGAGCTACTAGACTGGGAAGAAGTGGTCCCTGTTTACGAAGACAGCATATACCGGCCAGGAGGGATAGGAGCGCTACCTATGTCTCACCCTCCAGCACGGCAAACCATTCATGTCGCCTGTAGCGGGTAGAGATAAAGGTTGAGCGATAGATCTTAGCCGAAATGGCTGTTGCCATGTGAAATTAAATATACTAACAATGACACCCTAGTAACTGGTGCAACTCATACTCGGGAGGTCACCGGTTCCATCCCTCGACCGACCCCACTGTTTGATTTTTCCGTGGTTTCTCCTTGTCATTAGACGAATGTTATATGTTATGATAAATTCTCTGATCCACGGATTGTTTACTTTGCTTTTTGATTACATTCCCTTGATCAAAATTCTGGTTTACTTGTCAGCGAGGAAGTTCCTGAGGATACGGGCAGGTTGATGTGCTTTGTAAACCTTCTTCGCTAAATTCCTAGAAGTTACTATCCAGGTCGCTAGGGTCACTACGTCGCTTTCTCCATGGGTGGTGCTTAGAAGCTTCGGTAGTGCACTGGCTGACATCTCCTACTCTTAGGATCTACTGCACGTCTCTGGTCCTCGCCGCCTTCTGCCGGCTCCTGGTGTGCTTTCGCCACATCCCTTCCTCCTTGAGAGTGGTATCTCGCAATAGTGTGATAATCTGTTCATAATAGAGACTATAATATACAAATACCTCAGGAAGATGAGAGGAAGGGTATATATGTTCTTTGCGGATTTTCAGAAAGCCCTTTTTGATATGATAAACAGAAAAGCTTTAGTTTGGAAATTGAGGATAAAAGGGGTAAGTAGAAAATTTATAAAAGGAGTAGAGAAAATCTATGAAGGGGTGAAGTTTTGAATAAGGTGGGAAAAATGTAATTACAGTGTTGACAGAACAAAAAAAAACAGGCATAAGACAAGGATGCAAAATGAGTCCAATTTTATTTAACTTATTTATAGATGAGATAATAGACAAGGTTAAAGAAGGAAATCAGCACTGTCCGGTAATATCAAACGAAGAAATTTCTGGACTGTTATATGTGGGTGACTTAATGGTAGGATCCATAACGGTAGTAGGATTGCAGAAGTCAATAAATGAAATCCAGAAATTTTGTGAAGTGTGGGGAATAAAAATAAACATAAATAACACGAAAGTTATGGTCTTCAAGAAGTGAGTTAAACTAAAAAATGATGAAAAGTGTGTACTAAATGGCAAAAGGGTATAAGTAGACAATGAATTTGAATACTTAGGAGTAAGGTTGAATAACAAAGGAAAGTGGGGAACACACAGTAGAAAATTTGAAGCACAAGGAAGGGTAGCAATGAATGGAATAAGAATATGCAAATATAAGCTAGAAATGACAACGAAGTGGTTAGAAAGAATGTACGAAGCACTAGTTCAATCCAAAATGTTGTATGCAGTGGAGATCCGTTGGGGGGGGGGGGCACAGAGTTAAACAAAACGGTGAACCAAAACTACAGAAGGTTTTGTAAAGAGCTACTAGGCTTACCAAGATCAGCACCAAGGGAAGTAGCTTTAGTAGAATTAGGAAAGACAAGAAAAAATGGAGTAATAATGGAAAGAATAATACAATTTTGGTATAGGTGTTTGGCCAAAGAAGAAAGGGAAATTATGAAATTATGCATGAGACAGAAAAAAAGATTAGAGAACTCAAATAGTTGGTGGGAAGAGATAGGAATTATGGAAAAAATAGGAATGGGAGGTATATGGAGAGTAGAGGAAAGGAATACATGCGATGTGGGTAAATTAGTAAACTGTAGAACAGAAGATATAGAAAGACAGGAAGTATGGAGAAGTCTAGAAAATATGAAATCATTACAATTTTACAAGCAAATAAAAAGAAAATGTGGACGAGAAGCATATGTAGATTACTGCAATAGACAAGAGAGAGAAGGGTTAGCATGGATGAGAACAGGAATAGTATTTCTAAGAGGGATAACAGGTAGGGAAAAGGGAATTTGTGAATTTTGTGAGGGAAAAGAAAGCATAAAACACTATTTAACAGAATGCGAGGAGGTTGCAATATGGAGAAAAAAGGTTTGAGAAGAAAAATGGGATAAAGTAGAGAAGAGGACAGTAGCTATAAAAATGTTAACGGGCAGGGAGGAAAAGAAGATAAGAAGTATTGGTGAGTTCTTGAAGAAATTAAAAGAAAAAGTGGGCAGAAATGTAGAGAATATAAGAAAGGAAGATGAGGAGGAAGAATGGGACTAATTAACTAACAAGGAGGTATGGAGGTTAATTGCTACTTGGCAGAGCAGAAGACCAGAGTGTCATGCAAGCCAAGGTAGCAACAAGGTAACGACAAATAAATGTAGCCAACAGTTGTAAATTGTAAAATTTTGGAATATGCACAATAAATATATTATATCATATATAATTTGCCCAATAAAGAATTTCCATCGACGAAACCAGATCGTACTACCCTAACATACGACCTGATGTGTTCATACATATCGAACAAAAGCGTTAGCTTACCTTATGCTGCCTGCACAAAACTGAGCATCAGTGCAGATATCTTAAAAGTCCTTCCTGTAGCTCCTCAAAGATGATATTCTCGTCCACAACATAATTATATGTCTGAGAAACTAATATTTTATGTTATGATCAACTCAAAAGAATCTTTAAACTGTTTTTGTATGCATTTCTTTGGTAAGGATACTTAAACATTATATCGTATAAGGTAAAATGTAACCAAGACCTAAGTAAACCCTTTTTAAAATACTAATAACCAAGTACTATTATTATAAATTATATTACTTTAATAAAAATTTATGGCTTTCATTTATATGAACCTTGAATATCAGTTGTATGAACCAAAAGCGATTCTGTCACAAGACCAGAGGAAGAGAGTGGCACGTACTTTAAAGACTGTCACTTAGGAGAGAGGTGGGAGATTCTCCTGAGAGGGTTAGAGTGGTATTATGTGTCAGCTGGTACTGACGTTACCAGTCGGAAACAATGGCTTGATGAAACACATCTTAGGAGCCACATGTTGCATTTGAGACGTTACTAAATTCTCTCCTGTTAACAGCACAGTTAACGAAAATATCCATCCGGGAGTGAAACATTAAGTTATTTCTGAATTTGGTGTAATAGTAAACCTACTCTTTTTATTTCACATAAATTGAATTTGAACTTAGCTTAAAACCTTTAAATTTACTATTGGCCATTAAAAGTATTTTACATTTCTATCCACTCCACATTTAAATTAAATAAAAGATAAATATATATTTCGTTCTAGCTACAAAAACGTATAAATGTTAAGGTGTTAAAAAGTGGCTCGTTGTGGCTAAAGCTTATTTCTTTTTACAGGACATCTCCAGAAACAAATGAATAGCAATAGGGCTTTATAAAGATTACGGACAAGCTGTTAAAGAACTGGAAATATATTAATCACATTTTGGAAGTGATTAATGCCAAAAAATGTGATTGGAGAAAAATAATGCATTTTAACAGTCTATCTTTGTTGGTAGTACTCTTTTATCTATCAACGTCTATCTCGTCTATCAACATCAAAACTTCTTTCGAATGCAAAACTTCTGTGTTACTCTCCAGAAAATTCAAGATATACTATTTACTTGACAAGTAAAATTCTTAAATGAGAAGTCGTTTTGTCTAGATGGTTAGTGTCATTTTCGGGAAAATAAACTATTGATTTTCGCTATTTAATATTTTCATAAACTTCTTATGATACACGTTCAAACACGTTTCAGCGTGAGACAATCTCTTATTGTCTAAACTCAAGCCATAGAAATAAATATTAGCCTATGAATAATGATCAGGCCTAGGTGCGCGGCGAAAGGGGTGGAGTGTGCTAACAATTCACCTAAGTGGCATGCATTGCAATTCTCCTCACCATCTAGATGAGCCCCTCTCGCAGTAATTTGATATAAATGATCTTGCAGTCAGAAAACACATATAAGGATAAGTTAGCTCCGGATTTAGGAGTGAAGGAGGAGTTATACAAATATTAAGTAGCGTGCTAGAACCGGTTTAATATTTCCTTACCAACATAAACTCCTGCACATTATATTGGCACTAGATTATCTATTCCTAATAAGGCTTAAACATATTTTGGTGGGATAGGGGTTAGAGAAAATAAAAGGTGTGTCTGCAATAGGTTACATAAACAAGGTAATAAGATTGTTCGTATTGTGACCTTGTGGCTTCGTAGAATTAAAAGTGCGCGTTGCAGAAATTTCAAAATGCTCTTTATTTCCCTAGAAACACACTTTGGTCAACCCTTACAGTAGCAGACACACGAATCAGTTCCGATTACCACTCTCTCATTACGACTGTCCACTCAACTAACCGCGGCTTCCTTTTATACGACCATTCATATTTCTAGACTTTTCTGGAATGTTCTGTAACAAACAAGAAATAGACTTTTCCAGTCAGCTATCTGTATCTGTTTCGGCAAGCTTTTAACTTCGCGCTGCACTATCTGTCCCTTTGTGGGCCTGGCCGCAACAATGCTCGTGACAATACTGGTCGTATGCATAACTGATGTTTGTATATTTCTTCCAATAATATTTTAATTGTATTTTTATTGCAAATATTTAAATCCAATCATATCTGGGAGGATTATACAGTTGCTCAATCTCTACTACTGATGAAGAATGGTATGGGACCAAGTTTTATCTCATTCAATAACCAACGAGTGCATCAGCCAAAGTGCAGGCTGGAGTTTTTCTGGGGCAGTCATTTGTCACACGGTTCAATGATTGTAATAAGCTGATGATCATAATTATAGGCTGTAATAATCTTGTTAAATAGTATGTACAGTTAACCTTTGAACCTAGGGAACATAACCACTAAAATCAATAAATCAATGACGAAGCAAATATCTGTCAACCATGGAGAGATATTATCGAACCCCGAGCTGTGGTTGATGTTCCCTTATTACACAATGTTTCATTAGATGAACTTTGGAAGCAACTACACTTTATTTTGGTATCTTATGTAAATTGCATCATTTTTCTGTAAGTCATTGGTTTAAGAGATTATTATCAGAACCTCTCTCCATTTTCCCGGAAGAATGCTAGATGGATTTCTTTTGTGGAGTCAGAAAAGGTTTTTTAATGATGGTGGCGGTGGCGGTGGCGGCGGTGGTGGTGGTGGTGGTAGTGGCGGTGTTGGTGGTGGTGGCGGTGATGGTGGTGGTGGTGGTGGTGGTGGTGGTGGTGGTGGTGGTGGTGGTGGTGGTGGCGGCGGCGGCGGCGGTGGCGCTGGCAATGGTGATGGTAATGGTTCATTCAGAACCATAAAACATACGAGGCTATCATATCATATACTAAAGAACATTAAAACTTCAGAAATGTAACACGAGCTGGCCTATTTTTGGGATCTCGAGGAATAATTACAAATGTTGGTGACTTCTCAAGATGTAATTAGGCAAAACATTATAAAATATAACTCAGGGATATAACTGTAATGGCAAGATCATCCGTCATCTCAGTTGCTATTAGAGATGTTGGAAGACCACGGAGACGCTGGGAAGATCCGTTCTGAGCCGAAACAGGCCTATCTGGCCTATCTTGAAGGTTGTTGTTATTGATGATGATGATGATGATGATGATGATGATGATGATTATAAAATGTTCGATAGCCATATTCCAGAATAATAAATATAATTTAAAGGGCATTAAAATGCATTGCAATTTATAATTATATCGTTTTTCAAATTATCCTCCTTTCACGCTTTTTTGTGACATTATAACTTGTTCTCATATCTTAATAGTTATTTTAAATGTTGCATTTTATGATAAATAATTCTTGTTTTAATAACCGTATGGAACATTTTGGTTAAAATCACTAAACTAATTTTATTCTATGTTAATATAATGGAAAGATAATTTAGCAGTCGGAATAATAAGTAAATAAACATGATTATCAAGATGCTTATAAATGCTCGCTATCGGAGAATTCCTCGAATGTAAGAGTATGTTACAGTAAAACTATTGTGATACATTAATTATCTGCATAATACAAATATCACTATGCGGAACATACAGCTTGGCTCTCAGATATTCTTTAAATCGGTTGCTAACTCTTTGCGTCTACAAAAATGTGAATGAAGTTCCTGGAACGGCCAAATGAAACCGAGATGCTATGAATGGGCTAAATGTTGCGAGTGTATGAGTACAAACCACGAACAGGCAGGTTTAAGAAACAGGATTCAACTACGACTTTGGAAGGATAAGAATTGTAATTATAATTATATATAATTGTAATTGTAATTATTTTTTGAGTGTTATTTATTTATAATTCTGAACTTATACTAACAGTTTGTATGTGACACAGAATGGCTCACAAATTGATTTTTTTTAATTACAAAAGGAAATATATTAAGAAAGTGTAAATAAGCAAATATAAAAAGAGAACTGCAAGTTATTTGTGGGCCGCCATGCCGTCGTGTGCTGGAGACAAAAGTTCGAAACGGTTCCTCCACAACTGCGGTGAACATCTTCAGAGGCATGGAAAAAGTTATTTTATATCTGAACCGATAAGTGAGTTTAATTATAGCGGCACTGACAGTTATCGGTTCTGAATGCAACTCAGGCGTCCTCTCGGAGAAGACTTTGATGTTCACTTCGTCTTCTCCCGCGACGGAACAGCGTAACGAAATACGCCCGACCTAGCCTCTTCTTGGAGAATTCACTCTCTGGAGTGTCGAACACAAAATATCACCACTGCCTTGCTACATACCACTACAGTGATCACAAGGTACTTCAGAGGATGACATTTTTCGTCACAGTAAAACGCACTCGAGATGGTTCTAATTATCAGACATTAGCGCGGCTTATTTACTGTTCTGTGTCAGACCCAGATCTCCGATACCTTGTGCCACAGACGCTGCGTCATAACATCTAAAGTGAAGTTTTAAGGAACAGAACAACTCAGAGAGTGTGATGTATCATATTAATCTACATCGTGTTTTACATTTTGAGTTTTAAGGATACATTAGGGGCACATTCGCACTGTCTTTTCTTTACATGTAGCATATTATCCCTAAATATAACAGGATACTGGTTGAGATAAATGTTTTTAATACGTTATATGTAAATTGCATATTCTCCAAAAATGAGTTGCCTTGTCTATTCATTGAAACAGGAATTTTAAAATTAAAATATAATTGAGTTGAAGATGTAGTTCGTTATTTTCTCAATATGCGATAAGCAACTCTTTAAGTATTGCCTTCCAGTTTATCTTATACAGTGTGACTCAAAATAATTGAATTTTAAAGAGTGTTGCTGCAAAGCTCGGGCGTTGGTGGCGAGGCGTGTAGAATGCTGCTTACTTTACCTTGCCATTTAATGGAATAGAGTGCAGCGTGCCTTCGGTGTAAAAGCCATTACTGTCTGCCCAGCACAAGAAGGCAAGCTAAAGGAATGTGTAACGTAATAACTTTTTCTGATTGTACGGTGTTTATGCTCGCCTTCTGAGTATGACAAGGATGCTAGATTTGTTTAAAATACGTAAGGATTATCACATAACTCACCCATATGTAATACGTTACAGTTACTGAAACGAGCATTAGATCTGGCAACATATATCACTTATATGCACCCTCATACACTCATTTCCTAGTAAACAGATCCACCATCAGAGCAGATTAACAGTTCAAACCCCTCTACCCTTCATTTCTCTCTTGCCTTCTTGTGGTGAGCAGACAGTACAGGAATGGAAGTATAGAGGTCAAGCTTTGAAAATTTTGGGGTCATTTCAAAACTGGACAGCATAGTTGTGCTCCCTTAGCGCTTGCAACCAATTCCTGAATCTGGAATTTTGAGGAAGCTGGTTCGGTATTGAAACAGAAATCAGCAGGGAGAACCCGAAACGTTCGTATGGGAGAAAATCTATAGATGTAACCTTCAAGAAATAAAAATACTTTCGTCATTCAAGAATGGCATACCCTGTAGTATACACTGATATAAATAAATATGTGTAAAGTACCTGTGCATAAATCTCCATTCCAAAACTTTCCTTTCTTGAGCCACACTGTACAAATTCCAGTCGAAGAAGTGAAGCATATTATAGTTTCAGAAACTTGGTGTGCACAAGTAGTAACAAAGGAGGGCATTCCATTTTTGCTTGGTGGGAGGAACATGACTTGAACCAGCTTCCCTAGTTTTCATGTAAATCAGTAATTACTAAAGGACGGAGATGAGTGCGTTTTTCTATAGGTATACTGCACATAGACTGTACTGTTATTTCTTGTACATGTAAACAACTGCAGGTTGATACAGACCGAGCATGACAACCGCCTCACAGCGAGAGGAAACCAAATAGTCGCGTTATACTAAGCCTTGACCTTGGGTCCGCATACACTTGAAAGGCAAATGCTTCACTACTTCGCACAGTACTACGCTACGTTGTTTTCGACGTTTGCACATTTGATGACCGTGCTGTATATCTGACGTCATTCATACCCTGTGTCCAGCTAACTTTAATCGCATGCGAGCGCATATATCTCCGATCTTTAGTAATGACATACCTATTTAGCCTTGAAATAGTCTTATGTATCCTAAATGTAAAATATTTGAACTAAAATAGAATTTCATAGTACAGTATACTCACCAATTATTTCTCCTAACTTGGAGGGACAGCTACCTACGCTGCCCATCCATGAATGACATTCTTAGTAACATAGGTATTTGGTGCCATTATTCTAGACAGCAAAACCTACCGTTACCCGTCGCTATAAAAATAATTTAGTTGTGTATAGTTCTTCATGCTTTCATGCAAACGTGCTAATGTCTCTTATTTTGAATAGGAATTATTGCGTCATATTGACCGACTCTCGTAACATAAACGATTGGCATGAAATTTTGCTCTGAAGCTACAGCATATGTGCCGGTTCCTTCGCCATGAGACTTCGAAATGCGTGTGATTATGCAATGTCTGTATTGTGGCTGCCTTTAGTCTGTGATCCTGCTTTAATTGAGGGTCAAACGTTGTTTGTGTACCGACAAGTGGTTGTTTATGCGGGATCCCTTCCTGGAGCCAAGGACCTAGTGAACTGCAACTCCATTCACATCGTAGCGTTCGATACAAACTACAATCCTCCCTAATTTCATGTGGTTCCTGCAGGCAATAAAATAATTCAGCAAGGATGTGTGTATAGTGTGGAGAGTACGGAGTTTGTGAACCGGTTCAGTATTTAGACACTGAAACAGAGGTTCTTCCTATGTTCACTTTTATTAGCCTTGTTCTCTGTACATAAACTTTGCATGCATGCTATATTGTATTTTATCCATAATTTGTATGATGTATTATGATATGTGTATTTCTAAATGCAGGACGTTTCTGTATGTTGCAAACTTTGAGGAATGGACCCATTTTATATAAGGAACCCCGGTCTGCAAATGTCTCTGTTGCGAACAAACACAAAAGATTTGATTATATTTTGTTAAACGAAACTCTTATCTATCAACGATACTATCATTTGCCAGTATTATATCAGTGCCACCGGTCTGGCAGAATTTCAACCCACAGGAGCTATTATCGTGCTGGTAACTCTACTAAAGCGAGAGTGTTGGTCTTAAGCACAGTTAGAAAATCATCGTGTTTGAAGCGTATTATTTAAGTGTGCTTGGTAGGCCTTGGCCCTCTTAGGGCTGTGGCGCCAGGATTCCGGTGTACATAAATTCAATAGATGTCCTGGTGTGAACTAGAATATGGTCTAAATATTCGAGTTTTTAGACTCTAGGTTGTATGTATATTTTGCAGGTTGTGTTTGATCAATCTATTTAAACGAGATAGAGGTGTACACTATTGTAGAAATGGTAAGATATGACTTTTTTATGGACAGAAAATGACAACAGTCGTAAGTGGAACTCATATATTGTTACTAAGGTGGTACTATTTCGATCATTTTGGACAAATCGTATTTTTGCTGAAAATATATTGATAAAAGAAATAATTTCAACCATGGTATTTCTTCTTTGAAGTTTAATGAATATGTAACTCAAATATTGCAACATTACCAGTATTAATTCAAACACAGGAGACGTTTAAAGAAGTGTTCTAACGTTGATCGAAAATGTACCACTCTAGGTACAATTGTGATCACTTGTTGGTACAATTTTGACCACAGGCATCTTCCACATAGAAAGTGCTTTTCCCTCGTGCACCAACGCAAACTTCGCGGTACCACACATTACACTTTTGGCAGCGAATCCAAGTCACCTTTTCCCATTGATTCCACACTGTAATAATTCAATAAACAAAATCCACAATTATCACCGTTTTCTGCTGATGATATGAAGTTTTTTATAGTTCCCTTATCATTTTTCGTAGATTTCCATTCCTGTTTATTGTTCTTGTTGCTCTTGTTTATTTTTTTCTTCGTTCCATGTTGAAAAAGACGTCTCTTGCTGCGGACCTTTTCCAGGTTTTCATCCGAAGAGAGTCGAAGTGATGTCTGTGTTTTCCTTTTCCGAGAACACACTTTTTCCTCTGGAGTTGGCAAAATGGACATGACAACTTCGTGCGGAGAAACGTTATTGGGTGCTGGTGTTTTGGATTTGCCGTGCTATTCATTTACTTCTTTTGAATATATGAACTCTGCACCCTGAATGCTGGTAGTAGCTTCATTGTAGGGAATTGATAGAACAGCAGCCTCGAATAGCATAGAAGATGCAAATTTCTCCTCGGGCACAATGTCTCAAATGTTTTAAATTATTTTTCTGAGCCAATTGAAATGCAGCTCTTCTTAACCGGAGTGGCGACAGACCCAATCCTCGCTGCTCTAGAAATAAAGCTCTCTGGACCAAAGCCTCTTCCATTTCGGAATTGAGAACCATTGGATGGCCAATTTTGTTTTCAATAGTTGGAGGTAAACCAGCCCGCATTTTCTTAATTTGTACTTTATCATGCAAAGTACTGAAAGGAATGCCGTATAATTCTGATGAACCTCGAATGCTTAAATGCCCATTCATTACACTCTTCAAGGCCTCATCTAAAGCAGTCTGGCTAATTTATTGTAAAATTTCTTTTCCAGTATTTTTCGGGGCATCTAAAAAAGAAAATGGAGGTTTGTTTGAAATTAAGTATGAAAAAATGTACAATTAACATTAACCTAAATAATCAATAAATTTGGGCAAGTTTGCAGTGCTGTATAATATGCCTATGTTAACCAGTTAACCGCACTGATAGCCGCACTGATCGAAATTGTACTACAGTATCGAAATTGTACCTTTTTTCTGATCGAAAATGTTTTGTTGGTAAGGGTCAAGTTATGCCCAAATATTTCTGAGCATTGCCAAGAAATTGACATTGCTGCGCCAAATGTCACGCAGTCTTTATCTATAGTTGCTTCAGTACATGTGGGAACGTAAAGCAAGTCACTAACCTCACCAACATAACATCTGCACGCATTTGAAACAAGGCAATTTTTATAAGAACGCATAAAATAAGCATCTCCACTGACACACTCCAACCCTACTCTAACGCAAGTGCTACCAATACTACGAAACTAAAAAATGACGCTAAACCTTATGTTGATCGGAGTAGTACCTATATCGAAATTGTACCACCTTACCTACCTATAACTATACACGGAAGGAACATCCAGGTCATACCCTGTTTCCAAGATTGTTGAACCAATCCAACAATATATGATATCCAAGGAGGTGTGCTGTATTGTTTGACTGGTGACCCTACAATAAGCATTTTGAGTACTTGCACATGAATTGAGTATCTCAGATGCGAATTCTCTTTGACGGCTATTACAGATGTGTGCAAATTATTATTAGACTCACTCATGTATTTTTACTCTGCTTCAGTTGAACACTGAAAATAATAGTTATTTACTGCTGTAACCTATTTCAATTTTCTCCAATATTTTTCGTAGTTATAATATGATCCATATTCAACAAAATTTCTCTAATTATAATAATTGGGGAAGTTAAGTTTTGTTTATGGCGATTGGTGCTAGTATTGTACTAATGTTAATATCTGTTTATGCACAAGCATGGTGAAATTGTTTTTATTTAGTGACTAAGTACTGTTAATATTTGTTTCCTTTGTGTTTCACGGCTTAGTTATATTCGATATTTGTCATTAATTTACCATAATCCAGTTAATATCGTGTATCTGACTGTTAGCACTCATATTCTTTCAAAATTGAGGTCATGGGTAAAACTGCTGACTTGTCTCCAAGGAAAGTAGCTGCAGTTGAGCCTTTTAAAATAAACTCTACTACTTGGCTACTACTGACTTGTCTCTACTCAGGGACCTACTCCCTGAGGTATTACGTCATGTGTCACTTGAACCACACATGTGGTTCCAATGTATGTGATACATGTGACTATCTAAATCTAACTTTGCCAGAAAAGTGGATAGTAAGAGGAGCTGCTAGTTTCTAGCCAGCTCAGTTTTAGGTGTGGGAGATGTGAAAGAAAAGTGTGAGACACCTGTAGAGACTACACAGGATGCTATAGCTGCCTGTGATCAAGTGATCGGATGCGACGGGACTCCTTGTAGCTGGCCAGCACTGAGGAACATCATTTTAACTCTTATTATTAAACACATTGATTTGCTAAACAAAGAGTGTATTGCTGTTATTCCAAATTATTATATAATCCCTAAACATATTCCGTGTATTAAATTACAACGAGAATGTTTCCGGACTAGATTTCTATAATTCAAATTGATACATACACCATCCTGAATCATATACGAAAGTTGTTACACGCCGGCTATCAGCTAATCTTGTAGCTCTGAAAATAAATATTACGGAAATCATTCTACATTAGCGAGAAAATATTAGAAATTGCACTTTAGTACATTTGTAGAAAACGTGATACTATTGTGTTTCGATCAAGTAGTGGACCAGAAGTAAAAATAATTCCAGTGTTGGATGCCTTACTTACCAACGCAAGATTTATCAGCAACAACTGGTCTCTATGTTTAGCATATATGAATTCCTTAAGGTGATCAATAGTGCTAGTGATATAATCTCGTTTTATACGTCATTTTTGTGTCTTTATATTAGGTGAGGAGCATTTTATCATTAGTAAACGCAATGAATATCCCATAAAGTATTCAGTTGTAAAATTGCAATCATATTGCAGAGTTTCTAATATGCTGAAAAAATAATAACGCTATTGCAAATAAAAACAGCACTGTAATTTGTATAATTTTATATTTCGCACAAGTTATGTAGATAATGATATTCAGCTAATACATAAATACGAGAAAAAGTAAGAGAATAAAAAAGGATACAAAATATGAGCTTCAGTCTACAGCAGTATTTATCAGTAGTCACATGCTATAACAGGTTCAGCTATACAAAATATATAAGTCAGGTATTGCTACGATGAGAGACATCGAGTGTCATGTTCTCAACAGCAACGGAATTGCGTATATGACAGGTTTCAATCTCAGACCATTATGCAAGAACGCCTGAGAATTAGGTGACCCTTCGCGCAAGTTGGGTAATTTTTGTGGAATATAGTACAGTAGACAGGCAAAAAGAAAACCTCCGAGGAGTGAGAGGGAAGAGTTTGCATAGAAAGGGATATGCAAAAGACAAACAGAACCTAGTCGCTACGAACGCTTCACACACTTTGCTAACATGAGTGAACGCATTTTGCGACTCTTTGAAAGGATGTTTTTATTCAGTCACATGCTACATATAA
Source organism: Mantis religiosa (assembly GCA_030765055.1). Classification (NCBI taxonomy): domain Eukaryota; kingdom Metazoa; phylum Arthropoda; class Insecta; order Mantodea; family Mantidae; genus Mantis; species Mantis religiosa. The sequence goes on from CM060951.1 coordinate 175,633,119, forward strand.
GCTGTTTTTTGCTCTTTCTTTCCTTCTATATGCACTTTAAAGACACGATGGGGGGGGGGGAGTAAGAAGCCTTCTTCCTCAAACATTTTGGAGCAAAAACGAACCTGTTGCAACTGCCTCAGATACAAGATGAGGACAGAGCATTCCTATTGCTGTTAACCACTCAACAGACAGGGACACCGATGTAAGCACTGTGCTCTAATTGCAAAAATATAAGTTACTAAATTACTAAGACGATACACGGAACAGTAAGAATAGATTAATTATTAAAAGGAGAGGGGGTCAGCATAATGAGATTTACATTTCGGGAATTGTTCCCTCATTCGCACCCTATTTGATGACCCAATAACGATTAGCTAAGTTTGGATGTTGGTCAATCATGTCCATAGTTGTATATATCTGCAAGAATGTTATTTTATCCAAAAAGATTTCAGCTCCTTGCCAAATCGTAATTGTATACAGTATTTTTACACGTCGACAGCAATATTAAGCATTATTCACTGCAAAAGAGGCGGAAAAGTTGATAGAAATATGATGTAGTTGACTTAATTTTCTCTACTCTTGTATAAATATGTTTAAATAAATATTTATTCCTCATTTTAATTGACTTCAACATATAGATAAGTATTATGGTATATTACTTTGTAGCTGCAATGATAATATTGGAGTAGAGTAAGCTTTAAGTGATAGTCAAGTATTTAAAACCTACGAATAACATCTGCCTATTTAGGAAACGTCTGCATTAGAAAAATAAAAAAAGCAATGTTTAACTCAATAAATAATTGGATCTAACCTACACTGCGTGCTTTAATGATATGTATTTACACCTTTTATATTTTAAGGCACACTCCCTATTTTACGTTTAATAGTTGCGTACACACATTCAGCATAAAAAGTACTTCAGAGATTATTTCCAGTAAGCTAAACATATATATTTCATTTGTCCCGAAAATATTTTAAACTTACGGCAGTTAATCAAAGTCGACAGAGCCGTTTTAAAAACAAAAAAGAAAGAAATTTAACAGAACTTCCATGTAAAGATACGTTTGATGAGAATTTTTTTTAAATATTGGTGTAGCATTCTTGGATGCCGCTGAACTTAAATACCAAGTTTGACATTTAGCCACATTTTAAGCTTGCTGTTCATAGTTGGTCAACATAGACTCATGCACACGCACACACACAATTTTTCCTATAAGTTCTTTATTCAACAGAAGATTTAATGACCATCAAATCCCAGCATGGAATATATTGGGTGAAATAAAATGCTTCCTCAGCTTATATAAATAGCTAAATGCTCGATTATCCATCAGACTTAGAAGCTCTTATCCTATAAATCAGATCTTTACTTTGTAGGTTATTACTAATGTAGAAATCTATGGAAATAAAGTACGTGTTTAATACTTGCAAACTAAAAGTAAACTTTAAAAAATTAAAAAAAAAAATCGGATGACTAGAGCGTTATTTATCCCAACTACCGTACAAAACTCTTATTTATGAGACACACAATTGAAATAATTTCTTAGTATCCATTTGTAATTTACTTTGGGAGCATCATAACATATACGTAAATTTTATAACTAGATATCGGAATTTTTAAAAGTTAGCTTTAAGTTATTTACACTCAGGCTATATATCGACATGAACAATGTAAACAATAGCGGCTGAGGATCACTGAAATGAGATCAATAGTGCAAAGAAAATAGTAAAGTGGTTTGTGGTTTGGTATTTTCTTGTTGGAGTAAAATAGTGGACTTTAAATGTATTTTATTCTGATAGCAGTAGTGTAATGAAATTTGATGCAAATAGTAAAGGGAAAAATAATTTTGTACATTTCGGTTAGTGCATAGAAGAATAGAGTATAATTATTAACTTTAAAATGCGTTTTATTTTAAATAATGCTGAAAGTTAATTGAAATAAAAGTGAAATATAGTACAATTAATGTGAATTTGTTTTAAATAAATTTGGAATTAGAAATAAAATTATGTAATTTTTATTAATGTTAATATGACAAATTAGCTAACAAATTTTAGTATTAGTTTAAATTTTTCTTTGCTTTCTGCCCTCCCAAGAACTGAGAGTTTGACCCCTTCCGGAGCCAAAGGTTTTATTTACATTGGTGTGTCCATCTGATCCTCGGTCATCCTAGGGATATCTCTTCTTCCCTTTGGATTATCGACTAAAAGCTTGCTTCAACAGTCTGTCAAAAGGCCTTAAATGTCTTAAATAAATATGCACGCCTCGGTAGCATAGATGGTAGCAAGTCTGCCTCACGTTCAAGAGGTCCCGAGTTCGAATCTCGGTCAGGGTGAGTTATCTGGATAAGGTCTTCTCCAGGATTTTCCCTTATCCTGAAACACGAATGTCGGATAACTCAAAACTCTATGGACCCCGGGCTCATTTGAGCACCATTTCACCCATTCCATTCATCGTCTGATATGACAACGTTGGAGGACTAAAATACAAAAAAAGACAACTTAAATAAATACGATTTCTGCAGTTGGCTATTTCGTGCATTATTTTTATGATTAGTTCTTTACTTATATCATCGCTTGTCATGTTGTTTCTTGTATGTGCTGGTAGCTTTCTTTTATATCGCATAGTTGTATCTTCATCTTTTCTCGTCATAACACAGGTTTTGTTATTATAAATTAATTTACATTATGAACAAAAATATGGAGTAACAGTAATTAAATTTGTTCTATTGTACCTCTATGCACTTAAGTGGGGCACGCCCGGGAGGAAGAGTAAGCCGATGGATGAGAGAGGGTGTCCGTATCAAGGAACCACGACCGTGCAGAGGGCAGGATCCATACACTTTACCAGTTGGATACAACCCGGCAAGCCAAATGAACCAGCATCCCATCCTAGTGTGGTCCGAAAACGACCACCAGTTCGGAGACCGGAGGCCAGAAGTTTTACCAAGAACGTGTCATACTGTCATATATCGCCGAGACACCCGGTGACACTTCTACCCAGAAAGATACCATCAGATGAGAGATGATGTGAAATTATTTTGCAGATTAATTGCAGGGATAGGAAATTCGGCGGATGCAATTCGCCTGATGACCAGGGAAAACACAAGCTGAAACACACATGGCTCAGGTAGGTTGGCCACGAGAATCGAATTCGGACATCCTGAATATGGATGTCAGAGTAAACCGCCTGAGCCAACCCCAGTCGTTTTGTCCTTCTTTTATTTTTTCTCAAATTTCTTATAACTACTCTCTGTTTGAAAGAAAACTGAATTTAACAAAATTTATTCTTGCTGAACTAAAACTAGATTATATTTTATCTTGATCCCACCACACTCTTTTCATAGCACCTACAAACCTTAAGTGTTTATGCCTTTCTGGGTTAGTACGGTTTGCTGATGAATGCCGGTAATAATAGATTCAGCAGCCCCTTCATTCAAGAACACTTCATTGGGGTGCATGTTGCTTTAAGCCTGTAAATGGACGGAGTGATGATGTCTTCTCCTTTCCTAAGTATGTACACTCTACCACAAAGGCAGTTAATGACTTAGCAAGCCCCTTCATTACACCCTGCTTGAGTTTCGTTAGCACACATTTTCCAAGAAAGATGTGCAATGTGCATGTGCAAATCCTCGTGTGTCAGAATATTACTGTTTATGAGCAGATTCGTAAATTTAGAAGCAGGTATACTCAAATCCATTACACTGAATACACTAATAAATTTGAGAGCTTTTCCCGGCATCATCATATATCATAGTTAAATTTTTAATATGCTCAAAGAATTTTACACATAATCTTCATTATTTTGTTTTAAAAGAAGAGCTTAAGGTAGAGTACGACATATAGGAATGTGAATGAACGAAATGCTTCAAATTATGCTCAAGTGGACTTTTGTTCTCCAGACATTGGATTTGTCTTACATTAGTCTTCCCAAGAAAGGGAAAACTTTAGAAAAACACCATATTCAGGTAGCTCAAGCCAATTAAATACGAATTCGGTATTTCTTAAAGTCAGGGACATAGGCTATCCCAACATTACGAAGTTAAAGTCACATTACAAAATAGCGCAGTTTAAAATTAGATGTAGTATGTAAATCGATAAATTAAAACTTGATGCACAGTTATTTTCAGAAACTGTAAGAACAATGTAAATTTATATTTCCAGATGAAGTTTATAAACGACAATTCTAAAAGAAGCCCTGAAAATGTTATAGGCATTACCTATTCAGTGTTCTAAATTATGCACTTTTTATTTGCCCAGAATGATGAATGCACGCAACTTTAGCAAACTATCCTTAACTGTGTTACATAGCAAACCTAGGTAATCCAACCTCTTATTCATTTGAACAACTCCAACATCCACTCATTAGGCTATGAATGAAGGTCAGACCTAAGAAAGCGTTTCACCTGAGTGGCTGGAGGGCCTGCCTCGCAACGTCGGTCAACACCACACCTCAAATGTTCGACTCGTATTGGTCATACGTTATTAAGCTTGAATACAGACAGTTTCAGACTCAGTCACGAAGAAAAAAGCGGAGGATGACAATTATTAAGAGACTTGTTGAGGTGTTCGTTAGATTTGCCTTAACATAAAACGTCGGAATAAAACTACAGCTTCTCAGGAGTAAAAGGTTTAAACCTTCCATACATACTGCATAAATTAAAATACTTGTTTTTATTAGAAATATCCCATTTCTATGAAAGATCTGTCATAAATGAACTGGTTCCTTAACACCAAAATTTGGGTCATTATCGTACTCCAAGGTAAATAATCTATCATAAAGGAAGGACTTAATATTTTGCTTACCTCCACCGTTTTGGTAGCAGATGTAGGGGAAGCGCCACACGTTGCCCAGGTCGACGGCGAACCCGATGACGGCCAAAAGGAATTCCACCTTCTTACTCCAGGTCTCTCTGGGCCGGTCAGGGGTCAGCGCGACCGTCGTCACTACCTTGCCGGCAGCAACGGTGGCGGCGGTCGTGGTCTGATAGCCATCTCCCTGTTGAGGGGGCGGCGTCTCTTGAGCCTGCTCCCCTGCCGCCTCCTGCTCCCCCGCCATGGTCCCCAACAAACCTGCCAAAAATATTCAACACTCTGTAAAGTGCACTGTCTCGTTTATTTTCGCAGCTAGTAAACAAAATTAATCTTCAGCGTGATTGAGTTGAAGCACGTTCCCTAAGACCACTTACTTTTGCATTTCTTTAAAAATAGGTAATGTAATTCAATTTGAAGATGTAAACATAGGTTATAAATGAAAACATATGGCTAAAATTGACTGAAGACACAAAGAAACAAACAAAAATTGGCTCACACTTTGAAAAATGTGCAAATAATAGTGTTTTATTTGCTTTATAACTTCCAAAGGCACATATTAGACATATAATTTATTAATTATATGTAAAGTCCGATTTGTCAACTAATATAAAGTTAGTGTCAAACATTATTTGATATTCACTGTAACGTAGATTCTTTCTATGCATATATAGTCTTCAGAATATGTATGTTCACTTCTTCGTGGTGGCAGCGAAGTTATGCTATTATCTTCAAAAATGATGGTTGTTTCATCTTTAAAAGATTGATTAATCTTGAGAAAAGGTCGCAATTATTTAATAATTTTATATATTTTGTAGGAATAGTAAGCAGTTTTGCTAATTATCTGATTAAAATTTATTTAAAAATGAAAAATGTTGCAATATGTAATTAGCTGAATTATATCCATATCCATTAATAAAATAAAAATTATGTTTACTACATTTTGAAGACATAGTTATATTGCACGTAGACACATCTTTACGGTTCTTTCTTTATACTTCCATTTTAAAATCTAATGCAAATTATTTTAGAATTAATATACGAGGCGTGTCCGTAAAGTAAGGTCTCCAATTTTATTCAATATAGAAAAGATGCTTATTGTCAATGAATGCTACATTGATGGAAAGGTGGAACTTACCGATATTTTTCAACGTAATTACTATTATGGTCGATGCACTTTTGCATGCGCTGTGGCAGTTTATGTATATCCTTGTCATAGCACTCTCCCGCCAAGTTGCGCAGGTAGCGCTCAACCTCGTTTTTCAAATCAGCGTCGGTCTGGAAATGTGTTCCACCCAGGTGTGACTTCAACTCAGGAAACAGATGATAATCACTAGGTGCTAAGTCTGGACTGTAGGGGGATGGGTGAGGATGTCCCTTCCGAACTGGAAGGGTTTGTGATGATGCAAATGTTCGGTCAAAATCTTGTCAATCGTAGACTTACTGACCTCAGGAACAAGTTCGCACAGCTCGCGAACTGTCACACGCCGATCTTTAAGCATTTCTTTCTCAACTTTTGTAATTGTTTCGGCTGAAACCGAAGGCCGACCAGAACGCTGTTCGTCATGGACATCTGTACGTCCGTCTTTGAACTCTCTGACCCACTTTCGCACGTTTTTGACGTCCATACACTTTGGCCCGTAGACTTCGCATAACTGACGGTGAATTTCATTGGGTTTAGTGCCCTTGGCACCTAAAAAAACGGATCACTGCACGCAACTCGCACTTGGCGGCGAAAGTGATAGGAAGCTCCATCGCAAACGGCTGCCCAGCCAAGACTAATGGTTACAACGGGTTTGTTGTGGTGGGGATTTGAAGGACTGAAACCAAGCTACACGCCAGTGTTGCAGGATCTCGCGTAATAGCGTTCCTCACGGCTCCAGCGCCTTGGAGACCTTGTTTTACGTACACGCCTCGTATAAAGGCTAAAAATCGTTTTTATGTAAACCTAATCTCTCAGTAATGGTGTAAAGTTTATTCAATGCATAGGCATGTTCTGAAATAGTCAACTTAAGTGGCAGCTCCTGTAATGTTTTACTAAGCGTTACAATGCTACAAAAATAAGTGGCAAATTAATTTACAGAAAATATATTACAATAAAATATAATATTAATGAAAACAGAAGCCCATATGTCCTTGTTTTCTGCTACAGAATTTCTCTAATACTTCAGATTTGAAACCCTCAAAGTACTAAAATCAGTTGTGTGTGTGTACGTTTTCGATTTTTTCCAAGTTTCTTTATTAATATGTCCTATATTTTTCACTACTCTTGCACTCCACGCATGGCTGTTTCCGAATAACAGAGGAGAAGCAAATAAATGTATTGTGAATTACAAACATCACACCTGTAGATCCAATTGTTTTCATAAACCTACATACTGACCGTCCTCGTGTACTTGCTCCCCTTTGTGCCTCCTATATCCTTTTGAGTTATATTTAAAACTTAAGTAGGTCTACCTAACCTTTCAATTCTGACCTTTTCTTCCAAATATTCCCTGAAAAAGAGCCTCTATAACAATTAATCTACAGGATTCACCATGTTTCTTGCACAATAGTTCACGGGCACATTCAAAGAAAGACATGGATAGCCGCAACGTTCTGCCGATGAGTGGCTGCACAACATGCAATAATGCAACCATTTCAGCACACTTACAGGTCACTGGTATGACACCACATCGGAGCATGCGCAGTAGAAAATTGACTGTTGCGTCCCTTCTCTCTGTGGATCTAATTACGGCTGAAATCATTTCAGCATTTAGTTTCTGTTTATACCTGAGGCAGCACTATAAAACATTTTTTCATTCGTTTTGTTTGCATATCGCTTCGCATTTGAAGAACAATGCATCTTAGTGCATTTACAGCATGCACATTTGTACATAATCAACAGCCGCCGCTGATGACATCCATTATAGAAACTTAATTGTGAAAATTGTATGATAAAGAGTATATTTTGTTTTCAGCACCACAGGATAAAGCCACCAGTAATATATCTTCCTGCCCATATATTCAATGAGTATTGCTGAGATTTGTTACTAATTTTAGAAATATATCGCCCAATCAGCCATTTGGTTACAATTTCTAGTTCCAGTTTTAATTTGAGATTTGTTTAAGGTTCTTTATGATGTTATTAGGAAATCCTCTGTCACATCTGGTTTCAATTCTTATTCCTCATTTTGTATTTTATCTAGTAAAAGCGAGTGTAATGCAGGTTGCCTATTCCTGGAATTCGTAGAGGGTATATCTGTTACCTCATTTATCTCACAAACAATTATCTTCCTATGGGGTATTTATATAGCTGAAACAAATTTATAGCCATAGAATCATAATAGGACTATAATTTCCAGACTCCCTATATATCTAATCACACATTTCCACCGAAGAGTTAATTTCGGTGGGGAGGTGGTGGCTGTTATTTGAGAGTCGTGGCCCACGTTACGTTATTTATCTTGAAACTTGATACGTCCCAGGCAGGCGATTTATTGGTCCCAACCTCTGTGGGATAAAAACCCTTCGGAATACTAAAGCTTGAATCATGAAATGCCCCTGTGCTTTTATCACACTACATCGTTGGTATTAGTATAACTTTGTGCATAGTTTTTAGTGCAAAAAGATATCGCTGGCACATATGAGTGTTCCTACACGCCCATGATATCCTTCATTTTATTGCAAAATTTCAAAAATATTTAACCATTTAACATAAATACGCTCTTGGCTGATTTTTTAAAACTGTATTTACAAATAACTGTCTCATACAGCGCTTCATAAAAGTACTTTGTAAATAAGGTGTTGGAAATATGGATGTGCAGGTTTAGAAGGCCTTCTGAATAGGCTCTTATCTTCTCGGAGTCCCAAAAGGTAAGTGTCCCTAGTTTTGTCCAAATTGGTTAAATTGTTCAGGTTTGTAGGTTATAGTTTTTGTCTTTAAAAAAGATTAACGTCCTACAACATAGGTATACCAGCCGATGAATGAAATGAAAGATATAGTGCTCAAATATGTCCAGAGTCCATAGGGCTTAGTTACCCCGATATTTATCTTACAGGACAAGGGAAACCCCCGGGTAAAAGGGTTATATATATATATATATATGATCCACACTCACCAAAATTCAAACTCGGGATCTCATGAATGTGAGGGAGATATGCACCCTCATACCACGGCTGAGTTAGTAGTTGAAAACATCAGCAGAAATTTAATATCTAAGGTTAACCATAATGTTCGGCAAGTTCTATTGCTTATCTGTAGAAATTTGCATTCCAGTTCTCAGAGTGGTGTAATTTGCTTAATAAAACAATTGAAAAAAATACGGATATGTATTAGAAATTGAAAGTAACATTGATTTAAAATGTGACTTAGGAATCCTTTAACATTTTGGGAGTGTAGCCGTTACGATTACCAGGTCGTAAAATATACTGTAAAATATTTTAACCAAATGAGTAAATTCTTCAGGTTTTTACATAAGGGCTTAGAGACAAGGATGATTTTTTCAGAGTTAGAAGGTAATTTATATTTTTCGATAGACCAAATGATATAGATCCGCACGTAACCTTGCCTACATAGACATCAACATAAGGGATTGAAAATAAGGGTACAGAGAACTTTTAAAATCTGTAGGTTAATTATTTTGTCCATATTTCTCAAAACCAGTTCTAAAAACTATAATTACCAAACGTATTCCTTACTGGTAACATCTGAAGTTAAATGTATTCAAATAAACAAATTAATTTAAATATTTTGAGTCTCTCAGATTAGTCATAGGGGCTAGAGGTCATTTGCAATCAAGAGATAACAAATCCTTTAATATTCGGTTTATATTCATGCTCAATGAAATAAGATTGAAATTGGATGATATGCAAATGTGGTCTGTGTTAAACCTCTAAACTAAAATTGTTTCGGAAACAGTGTATAATCTATCGGTTCACACACATACACACACAAACAAACACACACAAAAACACACACAAATATCCGCCTCTGTAGCGCACGTGGTGCCTGTTTGACTCATCATAAAAGGTTCCGAGTTTGAATCTCGATCAGGATGAGTTATCTCGATTATAGCTTTTCCGTATGGTTCTCTGTCATGAAATATGAATGTCGGATAACTTAAAACTCTGTGGACCCTTGGCTCATTTGAGCATCATTTCACCGATTTCATTGCTCGTCCGATATGACTTAAATTTAGAGGAGTAAATTAAAAATAAAACAAAAAATAAAAATGCATTGCAATACGCCAAGAAATATCAGGCCTTTTAAACAAACAGAATTATTGGGCCAAAAATAAAACCTTTTTCAAATGGCCTACAGCATTTTATGCTCTATATGACGATTACGGATTAAGGCAGCACTGTTGTGAACACAAGTAATAACTGAAAATTACTGTAACAGTAACATTGACACGTTTTATTTTGTATCACCTCTTTACACAAAATAGTAATTCCTGGTAAACCACTAGGATTTCTCATATACACATGAGACAACTACCTTAATAAATGCGAGACAGTTGGAGAATTTAAGGTTATACTGGAATGTTGGCTATGGTGACTAAATGGTTAAGAACAACCAGTCGGTGGCCGGTAGATCCGTGGTTCAAATCCCAGCTATGGCACTGAATTTGTCATTGTGACTCTACCTTTTCAAACTTTGGCCTATTTACGGCTGGTGTGAAAAAATAATTAAATTCCAAATCCTCTGTGGAGTACGGTTATTACTTTGTGCGGAGTGAAAATGAACGCGTTATTTGCATATTTAAATTCTTCAGAGATTACATTCCACATAGGAATGATGGAAAACATTTAAAACATACAGAATATGAGCATGCTTGATTGTTTTACCCCTGGACATCTGCTTAAAGAGATCAAAAATATTTTGCTTTTAACTTTACTTTGACGGAATGCATATTGGTGTTATTTTACATTTAAGTGAAACTCTCCAGTGTCTCAACGCAATCGATTCGAATAGCCATGTTCCTTAAAGCGATGGATAATGGATCGGCCATCCATTCCAAGTCAAACGTCGTAAGTTCGGATCTCGGCAACTGAAGTCAAATGTGCCTGTAGTAAAAGACGGGCAGGGCACGCGTGGGTGTTGGCGGGGTGTCATTTTACTTCAATTGCTTGGATTTTGCTTTTTATACTAAAAAGAACACTACAATGTAATTGTATAATGGGCTCAAAATGTTTTTGTGTGACTGATAAAGGCCAGTACAATACTATGATTAAAAAAAAACAGGCTAAAGTATTTCTCAATCTGAATACAGCCTAATGTTGCATTTAAGGGTTAACTCTTGCAACAACTGAAGTTTGGATGGGGCCACTTCTGTCCTGGCAGTACTTAATGAATGAAACTATTGCTGAGTTCTAATGAATGACTTAGACTTCCCTATGTTTCCAGCCTAACAGTAGTGTGGCTGTAGACATGACGTGAAGGCAAGCGACGTCGGGGAAACCTTGTTGATACAGTCTTAGTCCAGCAGAAATATTTCCTCCAACCCAGAAAACTATTTGTACATCGCTACGTATTTTTCGTTATTGAGGCCTTTTGGTACCTTTGAAAGACAGCTTAGTATGCAGGAATCAGCGCTTTATTATATCCGAAACGAATATTCTGAGAAGTATTTGTGTAATCTAACAACATTTTTTGTCGAAAGGCCGTGATAGCTTCAGAGCAACAAATGAACACATATTTCAAATTTAAGGTTTTTAGTGTTTGCACAAACAGTGTAACTATTTAGTAAATAGTTATTCATGTCAAGATTTCGTGGATAGTGATTTTTCAAAAGTTTAAATTTCAACAATAGTGAAAATGAAAACATAGTATATTCACAGAGGGGGAAAGAGAAAGAGAGAGAGCAGAATTTGTGAATATTCTGTTTTCATTTTCACTCATATATGATTCCATATATATATATATATATATATATATATATATATATATATATAATTTAATACGAAGTATTAGCTTAACGGCAGAGTGTATAAGAATTAACACATTTTTCATATAGTAGGACTGTGCGGATACATCTTTTTAATACAAGAAGCTCAAAGGTTCTATTTGCATAGAAATTTCGACATCCACTAAAAACCCTTTTTCCTATATCAGCTAAGGTTTAAACGTAAAACAGAATAGTAATACTATTACACCCTAAAGAAAAGAAAAGGCAAAAGCATAAAAAATATACTAATTTTTATTTTTCATTTAACACCACGGAAAATACCGCATGTACAGTACTGAATGCAGATGAGCTAGTACTTTTTGAGGTGCTAAGTTCAATTAGTATTTAAAAATATTCTCGCAGCAAAGCCTAAAGTTTCTTCAGTGTGTTAGTTACGCATATTTAACTCTTCATATTGCTGTGAGTATGTCCAGTTTTATAGGAGTAACTAAGCTTTCATCGTTGTTCTTATTTTGAAATGTTCCAAGTTTCGTAATTTTATATCATATTTATGTGAAAATGTTGACCTAAACTTAGGCAGTATGAACACTGCTGATAATGAATTAAAATTGTTACTTACTAAAAGAAAGAGAACAGGCATTGCGTTTTATTCCTTAAACCGGAAGGAGTCAGTAATAAGGATGCAGAAAAATAGAAGTCCGATAAAATTGCTTGTATGATAATCATCTCCAGTTAACATTCTGGGACTCCTGGATAGCAAGGTATCACATGTATTTCTCATATGTCATGTTATTAGTTTACTTTTGCCCTATAAAAAATCTGCAAGAAGGCCTCTCTCTTGCTCTCTCTCTCTCTCTCTCTCTCTCTCTCTCTCTCTCTCTCTCTCTCTCTCTCTCTCTCTCTCTCTCTCTCTCTCTCTCTCTCTCTCTCTCTCTCTCTCTCTCTCTCTCTCTCTCTCTCTATATATATATATATATATATATATAATCTATTCTATATCTCTATTTTATATAAACCAAAATATTCTCGAATTTATCAATGAAGTCTTTAAGGGAGCGATGACTCGCCAAGAGTCAGTCGTGAACAGATGTAACGAGAGCTGATGTAAACAGGTGTAATCAGAACGCTGTTGTGGTCATCGACCTAGGTAGATCGTGATTGTGTATGTGATGTAATACTCCTACTGTACGTGTATTTCTACGTAAATAAAGAACGATTTGAATTTCTGCAGACTGGACTTTTAATTCTACAAACCCACAAAGTCACTCTATGCTCATATTTTCCTTGCTTATAATTCATTCCATTTGGGCATGAGTTTATGAACAGGAGAAATAAGTATCATACGAGATGTTAGCCAGGATTATATGTCCCTTGTCTGGAACACAACATTTATTATTCAGCTTGGTACTCAAGATCCCTAGCTGCAACAAGTATAAGCACCCTAGATACAGGTAGTAGAGAATTTTTCTATACTGTTATAAAATGCAGCGACTCCTGAACGTATTCTGATACAAATCCCTTGTAAAGGCTTGGTACGAAGTTGAATCCAAATACATGTATTGTGTTATTCGACACAGGCAGCATCTTACTGGTTCACGAAACGAAACTAGGCAGCTAACAGTTGCGTTCTAAAAACTAAAATGATATTTCGATTGATTTATACAGTGATAATACTTGTTTGCTGTTTTTTATGAATGTTAAGTATAAGCTACAATTCTTGGTTATTTATATTATAAAATATGTTACCTCTAAGATCATTTGCTAATTTACTTTATTTCTTGCAATCAATGAATTAATTCCTCCCACAATTTGTTGAACTAATTACGCAAAGATCGTTTAAAAATTCGACTAAAGCTTTAAACCTTGTGATTGTGATATTAAGATTCATTAAGGTGAATTACCTTTAATATTAAACATTTTTCTGCCTTTCATTTATCTCTACAGCACATTCCATTTATAATTTGTAAAGCTCGAACAAGCCGTGGTAAAATTATTTTCGCTAATTAATTCTGCTGATCAATAACAGTTAATGGATCACAATTCTTACCTATAGCATACATGTAAGCAAGTTTTCCTATAAATCTTTATGGTTTTTAGTGACTACCGGCAACATCGATGTCTTTTTACTGTGTTATACGGATAAAGTGCAGAGCATATTGTCAGGGTGTGCGGTGATACCGAAATGCTACCACCTAGGCAGTTCTGTACTACACATCTTGATTATATTTCTCACCAAGCTTAAAGTATAAGTTAAGAAACTTCACGCTTATTTTAAGCGTAACGGAAAGAAGCATTTTTCTTAAGTTAATTTTCCTTACCTGGCTTAAAACTGATAACGCAGAAGGCATTGAAAAACTGAATTACGAACCCACGGAAAAGATATATAAATGGTTAAAACCTTTTGTAATTACATGAACTATTTTACAGTATTTGTAGAAAAATAAATGTTTAAACAGCTATCACGAAAGAAATATATATATACTAATATAGGGAAAATATAAAAACAAGTTCATTGTCAACTTATGAAGTTTTATGGATTTTAGTTGCGCTGATCAGATAATAATATACGTAGCACTGGCAAATAAACATATTAAAGAACTATAAATTATTGTAATTGTTAACTAAACGATATAGTAATTGTAGTACTGGTCAGCCTGCAACTTGTTATCGTCTTAAAAGTGAAATATCCATCCGCTTTAGAGCAGCGCAAGTTCACCGTCTTCGATAACACTTCTATGTTCTGCTTATTTACAGAGCTGTTGAGGTGAAAACAAGCTTTCCCACTTATCAGAATTAACTTAAAATTTATTATATCAATGTACGATTATTGCTTAAGTAAACCGAGCTCTTGAACTTTATATGAAGAAAAGAGCTTCAGTTGTTTGTGCCTGTGGATATACAGACAGAAACTAAAATATTATAAAAGACAGAAACTGGATTCAAATGAATTAACTTACACAATAATAATAATAATAATAATAATAATAATAATAATAATAATAATAATAATAATAATAATAATAATAATAATAATAATAATAATAATAATAATAATAATAATAATAATAATAATAATAATAATAATAATAATAATAATAATAATAATAATAATAATAATAATAATAATAATAATAATAATAATAATAATAATAATAATAATAATAATAATAATAATAATAATAATAATAATAATAATAATAATAATAATAATAATAATAATAATAATAATAATAATAATAATAATAATAATAATAATAATAATAATAATAACAATAATAATAACAATAACAATAACAATAACAATAACAATAACAATAACAATAACAATAACAATAACAATAACAATAACAATAACAATAACAATAACAATAACAATAACAATAACAATAACAATAACAATAACAATAACAATAACAATAACAATAACAATAACAATAACAATAACAATAACAATAATAATAATAATAATAATAATAATAATAATAATAATAATAATAATAATAATAATAATAATAATAATAATAATAATAATAATAATAATAATAATAATAATAATAATAATAATAATAATAATAATAATAATAATAATAATAATAATAATAATAATAATAATAATAATAATAATAATAATAATAATAATAATAATAATAATAATAATAATAATAATAATAATAATAATAATAATAATAATAATAATAATAATAATAATAATAATAATAATAATAATAATAATAATAATAATAATAATA
Organism: Mantis religiosa; assembly: GCA_030765055.1. Taxonomy (NCBI): domain Eukaryota; kingdom Metazoa; phylum Arthropoda; class Insecta; order Mantodea; family Mantidae; genus Mantis; species Mantis religiosa. The sequence goes on from CM060951.1 coordinate 175,648,546, forward strand.
ATAATAATAATAATAATAATAATAATAATAATAATAATAATAATAATAATAATAATAATAATAATAATAATAATAATAATAATAATAATAATAATAATAATAATAATAATAATAATAATAATAATAATAATAATAATAATAATAATAATAATAATAATAATAATAATAATAATAATAATAATAATAATAATAATAATAATAATAATAATAATAATAATAATAATAATAATAATAATAATAATAATAATAATAATAATAATAATAATAATAATAATAATAATAATAATAATAATAATAATAATAATAATAATAATAATAATAATAATAATAATAATAATAATAATAATAATAATAATAATAATAATAATAATAATAATAATAGTTGTATTAACCTAGAAGGTATCATATTTCAATAGTTTCTGGTATCAAATTACAAAAATCGTTCAATCTACATCCTGAACAGAAGGGAACTCACTTCAACTATTTAGCTCTTTATTAGCCAACTTTATCTCAAACCAGCCAGAAATAGGTGCCTTGAGAAAAAGATCCCTTAGCCCACAAGTGTAGATGGCGGCAGCAAATTCGTCAAAGACCGAGATATTGGAGAAGTCATCAAGGATAACGCTCACAAGGAATCGGTATCAGCCGGTAGATAATACCGGATATGAAATGATATTTAGGAGAGGAATTTTGTAAAAGAAAAGTGTAAACATAAATATGAAAGTCTTTTCCCAATTTTCCCCATTCTTCCACATTTTAATTAATCTGAAACTTTATGGGCTGCGAACTGATGAATAAGAGCTTCAGAGTGGGCTATTCGCCTTAGAACTCTTCAGCATTCAATAATTTTCATACCCAATGCTGAACCAAGGTGAAAAGTATACGAGCACTAAACACGGCTAATCAGCCTTACTTTAGGAGACACACAAACACCTGAATTTTCTAATTTTATTTAAATCGGTGTACCGCGATTCCCAGTTGCAGTTGCAGCTTTATACCTAAACAAACAAATGAAGTAAAGTTTTTATTCACCTACTCTATTATTGCTTCAAACGCTTCCTATGTCAATCACTCGATATTCGTTTTACCCTGCGAATTGGCTCCGCGATGACGTTTAAGCCTGGCATTCGGGAGGAGTCAAGTTCAGAACTCTAATCTTTAGTTCTTTTTGTGTTTTTCACTGGTTAGTAGATGAATGCTACGCTGATATCTCATCTTGCCCGAAATGGTGTGGATGGTTTGAGTACTTCCCTTGGACACCGGAGTTCTCTCTGGTTTACGGGTTCATCATTACTCTCTCTGGGAAGTAGTTGTTCGGTCTTCGAGCCAAGAAATATTCGGGACATCCGCGTGCCTGAAGCCGTTTGTCTGTGGTCAGCTATATAATCTATAGCTATATTAGTTTAACAGTATGATAGATCCCGCGTTATTTTTATAGAGGCCGTAATAGCAGGTTAACAATGTGGTCGCATTCTTCGTAGGCTGAAGTAGAGTTTGTTCAGGTTTATTTTTTATTTATGGGCGCTTTTTAACTGCTGTGACTTTCAGCATACCGTTGTACACTGGGAGTGAAACACCGCTTAATTTGCTTAGAGGCCTTTTTATCAGGCTGCATATTTTTTACTTGCTATAAATCTATTCCCTTCCTAAGTAAACCGTGCTAAGAATTTCTATTTCATTTTCCCCCTATTTCTGTAACCTCGAAAAATAGAGTACGTTGTAACCCTTTTTCATCTAATAGGAATCTATTCATATATAACCGTGGACAGTTAGAGATATAAGAAGATCTTCCCCACATGGAGCAAATCACGTGATATGAGCTGTTGCGCTTTGCTGCTGTGAATGTTGGTCTAGTTATAACATCAACTAAAAATATTGTTATATGAAACTGAAATATCTGTGTTTTAGTGTATGGTGTGGTTACGTATAGTTTTTATGTGGCATATGTAGCAGAACATTCTTGTATTGGAGATCGTATGAATTTGATCAAACATTGAAGCAGAAAAGGCCACTGTCCACCAATGCAAAGTAAGTTCCTGAAAGGAATGCACCCCTTTACACAGTGGGACAAGGACAGCGAATGTGTATGACAGAGAAGCATACTACACAAGGAGCAGAACCGTTAAAACAACATGCTCCCTATTCATGTACACTAAAACCGAGAATATACATTCAGAAAATTAGAAGCCATCAGAATGTTTTTGAGTGGTCTGTAACTGAACTGACATGGGGTGTCATAAACTACCGAGGGAGGTTCTTTGTTTTTGTATTTTATGTCCTCCAACGTTAAATCATATCGGACGATGAATGGAAAAGGTGAAATGATGCTCAAATGAGCCCGGGGTCCATGGAGCTTAGCGTTACCCGACATTCGTTTTCAGTATAAGGAAAAACCCAGGAAGAGACCTTATCCAGGTAACCCACCCTGACCGAGATTCGAACTCGGGACCTCTTGAACGTAAGGCAGACACGCTACCATCTACGCTACCGAGGCGGGCACCAGAGGAGGGTGGAAGAATGTAGGAACCTTTTTTAGCCCCACTGAGTCTCATTCCCCAAAGACTTTCTTTCTCGTGGTATACTGTAAAAATCGTGTAGAGCACTTCTTCGCTAGTATAGCTCTATGGACCCCGGGCTCATTTGGGCATCATTTCACCCATTCCATTCATCGTCCGATATGACTTAGCGTTGGAGGACGTAAATTACAACAACAACAAAATTCACCAGTACATCCGTACCAACAGCAAATTGTTTCCTCACGTGCCAAGCAATGAACTACAAAATGTTCTAATTATATTTCCATATTGTCTTGAATGCCCGCCTTGGTGGCACAAATGATAGCAGTCTGCCTCACGTTCAAGAGGTCCCGCATTCGAATCTTGGTCAGAGTGAGCTACCTGGATAGGGTTTACCCGGAGTTTTCTCTTATCCTGAAAGATGAATGTCGGGCAATCTCTAAGCTCTATGATGCCGACCTCATTTAAGCATCATTTCCCCCTTCTCATTCATAGTCCGATATGACGTAACGTTGGAGGAGGTAATTTAAAACAAGCACTATCTTGAAACATAACCATAGCAATTTGCTCATGAGCCAAGTTGGAGCATATTTGCATTTAAACGGTAATTTGCATCTGAGAATACTTATTTCTCTCAGTCTTTAATTCTTTATTCATATAGATTTTAAATAATGTTGGTGGAAGGCAATAACCTTAGTATAGATTTCTGGGTAAACAAAACCTTTAGATCGATTAGCGTTTTAGTAGCTAAACATAAGAGAAGCACAAACAGCTTTGGCTACAATAGCAATAAAGCAGCTAATAAAGTTAATTATTGCTATTTATAATTTAGAAAAATTTGCCCGTTAGCATTTGCGAAACTGTCCGCTTATCTTGAACTGGAGTTGTCCAGAAGTCTCGGAGCTCTTCTCCAATCCGCTTAAAATCCTTTTTCACGGCTTCGGTTTGTTTGCACTCAAGCCCGCCCCCCTCCACTTATCCTCGCCGGCTACCGTTCTTTTCTCCTTTTTTTCCGCTCAATCTGTCCGCAGTAAGCCACAGCAAAGCTCTTCACTTGAAAGCCATTGTCCAGACCAAGTGTTGAAGGAAGAAGAAAATGAGAAAATTGAAAATTATTGTACACTAAAGAATTCCGTTTCCAAGGGATTCCTTTCAGTGGCGGGGCAAGAAAAATACTAGCTTGTCTTGACCTAAATAGCCCCACTGATTCAGAATAAAACTATGACTATGTGATTTTGAACAGGTTGTCTATATATATAATGTATATCGAAGAAACGTGTTATCTTCTAAAGTCTATAATTATGGAATTTTTAATCGGAGGAAAACGCACTCTTTCAATCATGTTCTCTTCACTGACGTATAAAATTTTGTGAGATGGAAGGTTAAAAATGCCTTGTTTTGACTTTGATACAGAAATTATGGAGTCAGTAAATGAAGAATTAGATTAGATATAAACATTGGAAATATATGATAAACGGGAACAGGTTTTTTTAGCAGTTTACCATGAGGTAGCTGGCTCCTAGAGGGTCCATCTGGCAAACACTTGACAAGAAGTGCGGACCCTTTCTTAGTAGCTGGTCACCGAAACAAAAGATACAAAGGACCACGTGGTAACAAAAGGAACTTTGCTGTGAATAAGACAGCTTTCGTGAGGGGAATCTCGGAGACAGCTGGACTGTCCCTTTAGGAGGGCAGACGTGACCCAAGAAGGAAGTATTTGTTCCTGAGTAAATAACAAATTACGTGTTATCGTGTAATCTGCGTTTCACATACGGTAACTCCAGACATTAATATAGATTGGTGATAATAATATAGATTTACGCTATGATAAAGAGAAGCAGTAATTAAACAAGTCTTAAACTTGGATTCCAGTGTCATCAGTGTCTTCCTTACTCCTGTGTATACTCACGCAGACCCTGAGAAAAACACTTGCTCGAGACTGAGGCTAGACCTTACTCTGCTTCAAAGTTGCATGACGTCACCGGAAAAGTGACAAAAAATAAATACAGAATAAATGTTACCATTTTCTTTTCGCTTTTAAGAAGATTTAATTATAATCATTTTAGCTAATGAAGTAACTTTTATCAAGAATCTATCTATGATTTCTTTTATGAGTATCTTTGCCGTAGTTCTTTTTCTTTCTATGGCCCCCTTATACATTGTGATAACATCGAAGGCTTTGACTGAAACTTTTGATGACGCTTTTATTCTTGAATCTTGAAGTTAGGTTATTCGTAACGAAGGTTATCATAATTTTATTTTTCCGCTTCTTTCCTTCTTTTCTTCCTCCTTTTCTTCTTCCTTTCTTCAGCTTATTTTCATACACACCTTTATATTCATACTTGCAGGTTCCGTGGAGAGTAGGGAATAATCCTAATTAAAGAAACATTCCCAATCCCGCGACTGATAATTGAACTTGAGACTTCCAATTCGTTGACCATTGAACCACGATCAGAATTCACAAAACCGAACAATTTATAGAAATTTAACAATTATCATAATAAGAAATGCTTCACTTCTTTTTACTGCTTCCCTAAAGCAGAGAAGTAATCCGTTTGAATGAAGTGTTAATCACTACATTTTCATGAACCAGAAAAAGAAAAAGTATCTACTGAATACGAAGAAGACAGTTGTAAAGTACATGCGGCTTGTATGTGCGCAGATTTATATAGACAACCGAAAAAGGAGCACTTGAAAACTGAATTAGGTAAATCGCAAGTTTTATATTCTCCTCCAGAGAGCGCCGGGGTAGCGCAGTGGTTTCATTCGCAGCTCCTGTGCGGTTTCGAGTTCGATTCCCGGCTCTGGGGTTGGTGATTTTAATTCGGCCCTATCCACGCCTTCACCTCTGCCTAGCACATGTGAAGTGGCCCCTATTACCCACGTGGTTCGGAGTCCACGGTATAAGCTATAGGTCCTCTCGCCTTGAAACCAGCAGTATTTATAAAAATTTGATTCTTGCCGGTAAAATGTAAAAGAGCCAATTCACTTATTGTTGTACGTTTAAATTTTCCCAAGCTGAAATTTACTTTGATTTTCCATTTATGTTATATGCATGGAATTCAGGAATTTTTCTTACTTTACAAAACAATAACACATTTATAGTGAGTAGTGTTTTCGTATCTTGCATTTAATAAAACCGTATTACCTAATGTCTAAGTCAAATGAATAGCGACAGGGAATGGCCCAGGCGATGTCTGTGGCCTGCATTAGAGAGTTCGCGGGTTAGATTCCTTCGCCCGAGCTTCCGACCTTGGTTTTTTTCGGGTATTTTTGTCGTGTCACCAAGGCGAGTGCTGGAAAGAATATTTACTTTATATCACCCGTTAAGTTAAATTCATTTTATTCTCTCTGCATTTGATATTTCCAGGTAGCAAGAGTCAGCTAAGTCGGGGGTGCGCTACCCTACTTTACTTTACATCACCCGTTAAGTTAAATTCATTTTATTCTCTCTGCATTTGATATTTCCAGGTAGCAAGAGTCAGCTAAGTCGGGGGTGCGCTACCCTACGGTGACACTCATGCTCAGAAAATAGGGTGTTCGGTTGAGGGGAGGCGCTGTAGTCGGCCGGCCGCTTCTAGGGAGACTAACTGATCAGCCGGACCTGACTGGCTAATAGCGGGTCCTTTATGGCAACCTGGAACTCTTTGGGCTGAAACTCTTGCCTACACCTGTTAGGGACCCACAGTGACTGTAGCGTCGGCTGTGATAGGTTCTGGGCACCTGTAGGGTACATTCATCTCATTCTTCCTCACTAGGTGTGAGGAAGCTGCCGGCTGAAGTGCCAGAATCCCCGCCGTGATAGACAAATGAATAGTGTAAACTACATAATTGCGAGTTCATAGTGTGTATACAAAATCGTTAATTGACATTAGACTTTTAAAACGGGTGTTTTTCTAAATTAGTTGCTTTTTCTTAATCGTCAGTTCTTCATTATTTTTTCCTTTACTTACTTCTAGAAGAATCCTTTAAGGTGTGATGAAGATAAGCAAGCAATGAACAGAACAATTTATTTTAATGGAAAGGACTGCCGCCTTGTTTCCGATTTGAAATAACACCCAAGATAGACACACAAGGTATTTGCAACTATCTGATTGTAGAGTTCTATATTGAATTTTAGCTGCGATTAATAGCAAACGACCCACCTACATCTTCACAATAAATAAGTCTGAGAGATAACTCACTTTCTCTCTGTCTCTCTCAACGCCGAGAGATGAACCTTCACTGCATGTTTTGGAAACCCACACTGGCTTGCGCTTCTCTGCTCTTTAGGTACTTTCATCTCCTCTCTCCCTCTCTCCAACACCCTCCAGGAGTCTTGCAATATTCTAGCTATAGTGGTGAATGCGGGATCCCCTCTGTTTGTCTCTATCCATAGTCAAGGTTACAATTAACTGAAATCGCAACTAGATATTCATAATAGTAAAGCGAAACTATCCACATCATGTTATTTACTCCGTCTGACATTGAGTAAAGTTGAATATCAATCGATTCATACAGCCAGAGACATCTATTTCCCGCGTGGAGAAAATCGCGTGATACTGGCTGTGAGTACCTCAGTTGTGCTGTCAGTCTAATTATAAAATTGGATCTACCTACATACCTACCCAATGCAGTGAGAGGTGTTAAAAACTAACGAAAGTGAGAATTATATCCCCTGTACTTTTATTTAAATTTTAATTATCTTTAAAATAAAATTTAAAATGCTTCCTTTTAAAGATATGTTGAAACTCTTGTGTATTTCACAAGTGAAAATGAAACCTTTCTCGTCAGCGTTTTAAATTCAACTGAATTATTTTCACACAAAAATATCGTATCCGGTTCAGCAATATAACCAATCATTTATTTTGATTACCTAAAATCCTAAAACTGTTGTTAAATACGGTATTAATTAAAACGTTTATATATGTTACTACGCTCCTTTCTTATTTCATTTGTAATATCATTACATCATATAGAAAACTAGGCTTTTAGTGATCAATGAATTCACTGTACTCTGAACATTCCTTAGAGAAAATCTAGATATACATATTTCTCTTTATATGCACATTTATATTTACACTTGTACTATTCCACATTTTTATTTATGTCCATTAGCTTCGTAAAACCTGCACTGGTGCCGCATGTGGATATACGTAAAAATTTAATGAAACTCATTTCTGGTTTACGTTTCAGAACTGTATAATTTACTGTGAATCGCACGATTAAATATATATATATATATATATATATATATATATATATATATATATATATATGTGTATATGTATATTATGTCCTATACATAAACTACAATTCTCATATTTTGGTTTGTATTTCAAGTATTTAATTTTCAGCTCTTGAAATTCAAGCTACTTTACTACCATTAGAATAGCGTTCAGTTAACAATAGATAGACATTTATTTAGTGCTTGTCAGTTTTACATTATTTTAACAGACATTTCCTTAAATTTAAATTTCTTACACTATAGTTAATCTCCTCAGCGCTACACCTAGCTTTGGCACCCTGGCCTTCCTGCTTAATGATGTAGCACCGGCCCTTCTCTATTCAACATCCCTCTCCCTCTTCCCCCTCTTCACCTTCTCCTCCTTCTCTTCTCCTACTCTTTGTTTTCCTTAGCTATTTTGTCCTTTATCCTGGCCAAAAAGTCCCCCATTTCTTTACACTTCTCTTTCCCTTTAACATTCAGGATTCTAAAAACTATAATACTTTTTTCTAGGCCATCCCACTTCGAATTCCATATTTTCTCCCTCCAAGCTTTTACCATTAACAATATATACATAATTTTAATCGGAATGTACTAAAATATATATTTTCTAAAATGTTAAACAATTCAGAGAATAATTACTCCACACCATTATTTGCTTTGTTCAGAAAGCAGTTTTCGGAAAGAAAAATCAGCTGCTCAGTTTAAAATAGCCTTTTTCATCCTGGTAACTGCCCTTTAATAAGCAAAAATTTATTATCATAATACAAAAGGTTTTTTATACTTTACATTTTTCATTGGTTATTTTTTATTCCTGCTGCAGTTCTCTAACACATTCTGTCGTGCAACTGCCTTTCCTCTAAGCTTCTGGTCTGTATCACTTTTATGTTTCCTTCTTCCAAGAGTTGAACCATTGACTACACTCTTTGGCTATCATTGCTCCTTTTTTTCTCTTTACCTACATTCCCGTACCGTTAGAGATCTTGATTCTAGCTAATCATTTACTTATCCTCCTAGTCACATATAATTTTACTTTGATATTATGGTGGTCTCTCTTACTCCATTCATTTCTGTCCCCAACATTTTTCTCCCATTTTTTCATTTATCCCCAACCCTCTTATAGTAAAATATTTTATATTGCCTTTATTATAACAGCTATTATTATAAGTGATGATTAGCATTAACATTTTATTTCAAATTCAATTAGATTTTGGTCAAAATCTTAGCGAGTTTCCCCCTTTAAAATAAAATGGTACGCTTTGAGATAGGGAAGCTTATGTCGAACCAGCCTGTAGTCGAGCGTGTCACCAAGCTGGAAGATACATGTGACGGGATCACCACTCCCCAGTAATGGTGTTCCTGGAGAGTTGTAAGACGTGGTGTTAACAGAAGGAAGGGATCTGGAGGCAAAACAATAAGGGAAAATAAATATCTGTACCGCTGTAGAGTGAATCAAAGTATTGTAGTGAAGAAGCAGGTGCCTCTGTAAATATGTTACACTCGCTCAGGCATCTCATTATCCGTTAATGTGCATGTATAGTATAGTTTATTCAGTATTCAAAATTTATTCTCAAGTTCAAAAGACATCAAATTGCAATGTTCCGGACCATTTGAATAAAAAAAAAGTGTTATAAAATTAAGTAAATCTAAGCTGCATTAACTGCAACAGATGACGGCACACCTTGAATCTGTGCATTATGTTTACAATCAGATATTTAAAGCAAATGATAAAGTATATTTTTATTGATTTAGTAACATTTTAAGAAGCCAATTATGATATGAAATAGAAAAATAAGTTCAGTCTAAAACAAACACTTCTAGCGGAGAAATACAAACTTTTCCTAAGCCTACATTTGGCATCTAATTGCTGTAGATTAAATGTCACTGTAATTGAAACAAACTGAAACAAATATGCGAGTATTGACGGAAACTAGGAATGTTTACACTTGTCTTGTTATGTTGTTATGTATCAGTTCGCATGAGAACGATTAAGCTTCAGATTCTCAGAAAAGAACTAATGGGGAAAATGAAATGTGTAGTGTTTAACGCCCGCTTTTACTACATACGGCACCGCAGGCGGTGACAGTGATGATACATGAGATGAAGATGGAGCACCGGTGGAATGAGATGGCGGGGGAAACCGGAGGTCCCGGAGAAAACCCGCCCCAACGCAGTGTTGTCCACCACAAATCTCACTTTGCGGTCGCCTGGGATTGAACCCGGGCCGTCTCGGTGAGAGCCAAGTGGTTTAACCACTGAGCCACGGCGTGGCCGCTAATGGGGAAATTTCACTATTATTTTATACCAAATGCGGGTCTATGTTATAAGCAAAACTATTATGTGTTTCAAATGAGAAAGGTTGTGGAGTCCAGCTAATCAGATGCCGTATCACACTCAGCGTTGCCAGCTTGTTACCCCACTCCTTTTATATTTCCCTCTCTCTCTCACACACATACAACATGCAGGTCTGCTTGGCGCAGTCGTAAGGGTAAGCAAATTACATTTTACAAACCTTTACAATGATGCAGTTGCCAAAATCAAAATTGGAAAAAGCATTTTCGCATTTTATGAATATTTTAAAATACAATAATTATAATTATAGTTTATGAATTACCTGTTTTTCTATTCCAATGGAACTGCCAGTGGCTCATCCATATCGCTGTCAATGTCACTTCCGTTAAGAGACAATTCGTCATTGGCAGTCTTCAATCGTCTGAGTCTTGAAAATTTATGATTATAGCTTCCAAAATCTCGTCATTTGCTATTTCTTTCTGAAAATCGTCTTCTTGAAGGTTTTCTGCATGCCTCAAGCAGTTTTCCCAGTCCATTGTGTTACCTTGTCAATTTCTTCGTGAACAAGTCGTTCAACGTCCGTCAGTTTAAAATTATTATTTCTGTATGCAATTTTTCTTGTTATTTGAGCCCACGCCAACACAATTGGGTTATAGATAGATAGATACTTTATGTCACTGCTTAGAGCATGGCCCGGTGGCAGCGCTGTCAATATAATATACAATTCTTTACAGTATGATATACAATTCTTTACAGTATAATATACAACTCCTTACAATATAATATACAATTCCTTACAACATGTATACAATTCCTTTCATGCACTATGACTATGCACTATGGCAACAATATAATATACAATTCCTTACAACATATATACAATTCCTTTCATGCACTATGGTAACTATACAGGATTTCTTTTTAACCTCTCTTTGAAATTATTTACATTTGGAGGCAAAGACTCCAGTAATTCTGCAGTCAAATTGTTCCAGTCATTAATTGTTCTATTGGTAAAGGAAAATTTACCTATATCAGTTTTCTGTTCCCTATTTCTTATTTTTTTAGAGTGATCATTCCTTCCCCTATATGATGGTGTCAACAACCGCTTTGTTATATCTTTCCATGCAGGTTCCCCCTTATATGCTCTAAAAATTGCACATAGCCTTGCCCGTTTTCTACGTTTCTCCAATGATTCCCAGGAGGTAGTAGTGCCTGTAGGGTTTTCAAATCGCATTCCTCTATCAACAAATTTAGCTGCTCGTTTTTGGACTCTCTCGAGTGCTTGTTTTTGACCAACCCGATATGGATCTCAGCATGCCGCGCTATATTCTAATATTGGTCGGACTAAGGATGTGTAAGCTAAATTTCGCGATTTCCCATTGCTGCGTTTTAATATTCTCATTACAAAGTGTAATGCTTTGCAGGCTTTTCCAGTGACCGAGTTTACATGTTCCCCCCATTCCAATCTTTCATTTATTATTACACCTAGATATCTAGTGCTACTTACCCTGGGTATTCTTTTGTTATCTAATTTATACATCACATTTTCTTCTGTTCTTGTCCTTGAAAATATAATTGTTTTACATTTACTTGGATTTATCTCCATTTGATTGGATTGCGCCCAGAGTTGAATTTTGTATAAATCTTCTTGTAAATTGTTAACGTCACCTTCGGTCTTGATATTTCTATAGATTATACAATCATCCGCAAAAAGCCGAATTTGTGATGTTATCCCTTTCCATAAGTCATTTACATATGCTAAGAAAAGCAACGGCCCGATCACGCTACCCTGGGGGACACCTGAGGTTACTTCGGTAGGGGACGATAATCTATCTCCGACGCGCACTCTTTGGGTTCGTCCGCTCAAGAATTCCCGAATCCAAATAATCGCTCTGTTGTCTATTTGCATATTGCAAAGTTTTTCTATAAGTGGTCCATGAGGTACAAGGTCAAACGCTTTAGTAAAGTCAATAACTATTGCATGCACTTTACCGCCTGCATCGAGTGCATCAGCTACATCCTGACAAATAGCTACTAGTTGGCTCTCACAAGAGTGTGCATTCCGAAACCCATGTTGTCCTTCAAAGAGCCAGTGTGAATTATCCCATTCTCGTCTTAAGTATTGCTCTATAAGATGCTCGACTTGTTTACTTACTACTGATGTCAAGCTAACTGGCCTATAATTTGTCGCTTTGGTTCGATCCCCTGTTTTATAAATAGGAACGACTATAGCCTGCTTCCAATCCTGAAGTATACTTCCGTTATTTAAAGTTATTTCGAATAGGCTCATTATATATGGCACGATTGCCTCCCCTCCAATTTTAAGAAAGTCACCCGAAATGCCGTCCGGACCGACTGATTTATATTTCCCTAATTTAAATAATCTTTTTCGAATGTCGCTTGGTTTCACGATCATAGGGGGCCCCTCCGTTCTTTTAGTACTGGCATTGCTCTTTACCTGAAACACTGAAGCGAATTGCCGATTAAATACTTCCGCTTTTAACAAAGAGTCGGTAACTTGTACATTTCCATTTTTTATACCCGGAATCTCCTCCTTGTTACCCCTGCGCCTTCTCACGAATTTAAAAAACTGCTGCCAGTTATTTCTGTTAGACGAGAGAATATTTTTTAAAAAATTCTCTTCAGCGGTAATCTTCTCTAATGAAAGTTTATTTGATAAAACATGGAATTTATTTGCGTGATAAGTACTAATTTTACGTGACCCATATGCTCTCCTAACTTGTTTCTTTAGCCGTTTTACTGTTTTGTTGTAATATTCTGGGTCAGGGTTTTTTGTGAGTGTTTTACGGGGTATAAATTTATCTGTCGCTTCCACAACGATTTTTTTAAAATTTTGCCATATTTTTTCAACCGAACTTCCAGTTTGGGACCACAAGGAATATCTATCTTTTAGGAATTGTTGCAGCCTTGGAATGTCTCCTTTATAATATTGGTAAATGTGTTTCTTTTCCCCTGTATGGCATTGGGCTCGAATTCCTTCTACTTTAACCACTGCGCAGTTATGGTCACTTATACCAGGAGAAACTTCACACTCTAGCACTGCTTCCTCCGGCTTCACCAGAAAAACGTCTAGAACCACCCCCTCCCTAGTTGCGGTTTTTACAGTTTGAACATGCCAATGGTAAGGTGGGAGGCGTATTACCTCGTGTGCCATTTCAATTGCAAGTTGATCCAGCTGATACACTTTTTCCGTGCTTTTAAACGAAAGTACTCTTTGCAATAACTCATTTTTAGTTTCTGTTTCCGAAACATTTTTGAAGAACTTGTACACCTTAAAAATAATACTTCAAGCCTGACTTCGCAATACCTGCCTCTTTGACTCGCCACTAAATTCACCGCAAGAAGCCATTGCAATATTTAGCTCTTACTCTACTGTTGTTTAAAGAACAACTGAATGATATTGATATGAACTCTCCAGAGTAAATAAACACTTCTTATCCAGCATTCATTCATAAACATAAGCATACAACATTCCACAGGCTAACAGGAAATGAAATATTTGCTCTTTCTCGAATTTAACCTTGACTTATTCACAGTAATTCTTTTATCCGTCATGTCAGTAGTTTAAATTTCTGTTCTGAGTAATTAAAAGTATATGTACATACATACACACCACTTTAAACTATCTAGAGTAAATAGAGATTACGAACCATTCATAAACAAAGATATAATGTGACCAGACACGTTCTGCCAGGGCAGCAGCACATTTGTTTCCTCTCGCTCGAATTAGATTATTCAAAGTAATTCTTTTATCATGTCATGTCAAACATTTACGTTTCAGTTCTGAGTAATTACAAAATACGTACACGCATACATGCCAACCAATAATGATAATCCTACAGTGCCTACGTCGCGATTTATTGTTATGTTAAAGGTAATAGTGGTTTATTTATTTGTATAAAAAATTATTTGAGCTAAAAATATGGGGTTTTCATAGTTATGTTAGATACATTACTCTCTACCTTTCGCATGGATCGGTTTTGGCAGAATCTGAGTTTTTGTCATAGCGCGAATAGTATTTCATACAGATTGATTAGTTTGGCGCTCGTCACACATCACTTAAAGGGAATGCAATACGACAACACCGCAGGACTCCGATTGGTTGCTCACCTAGTAGCGCTCAAAGACAAACACCTTCCCATTTGAAACACATAATAGAAAGTTCGTACCGCCCGCCGTTCCCTATACAGGTTGCGACCGACCCTCTGCCGGCATCAAAACAAGTCATAATTAAGTACGCACGGTGGAGGGGCATTGAAACCTGTTGCCCAGAGAATGAAAATGACTTACCAGACGTTCGTAAATGGACACCTATTTAGAGCATTATGCACTACATACAAATTCTTATATAGTACATAGAGCTTGTCTCTGATTTCAGTATTTAAATATGCACATTGTGGCAACACCCAAGTATTTATAACGCAGATTATAGTATTTCCTGATCGAATATAAAATAATATTCAAATATTGTAATTAATTTCTTAAATATCTGAAAACTTTAACTAGATAAAATACCAAAGCAGGAAATTTACAACATATTTACTCATCTACGGCCCTATTACTAAAAACAATAATGTACCTCTGAAGCCTTTCAAATGAAAAACTCATTCTATGTCCCGTCAAACAAGATTTATAATTCGAAAAAGTTTGTTTGACCTCATGTAATGTGATCGGGACGTATTTGAAATATTTTATCAGTTCTATATCAGTATCAAAGCTTTTGTTGGGATCTCTTTTTCCATGTTTGCTGAAGTATCCCACTGCAATTTAAATGTAAATAATGAAGTAAATAAGGACATGAATAGGTACACTGCTAGAAAACATATAATAGTTGTACAGAAATTTAGTTTCTCATCTTTGAAGCACAACAAATATGTTATTGAAATATCTTCCTTCCTACCAACGTGATCTGTGTCATGCAGTTACGCCTGTTTTGCAGTAATGAGTTGCATATTACGATGAACCTTGCCCTTGCTAGTAGTGCTGCGTTCTATAGTCATGCCTGGCCGCTCTTACACTGCTCAAGGAAATCGGTACGAACTTCCTAGCTCTGGTTATAAGGCAATGCTACTATATCAGGTATGTGATCCGGGAAATATGCTGCCGATAATGGAAGTCTAAGTAGTCCGTTGACGAGAAAGTATGAGTGTTTTACAGTCGTTGGATCACTAGAGAAACAAATAAGGGTATGAAATGTATATGCATGAATAAAGTGTTTTATCTGTCATGGAAACATCAGACTCTAATTATCTGCATCTTTGGTTCAATTTCTGCAGTTTGTGATATAGATTACTTTCCCAACATCCTTATGAATTTCTGATATTATAATTCTTTAAAATCTTTTATTCAAGTACTGTTTTAATCTTAATAATTATTAGGTTTCAAGTAGCATATCCTACAGGAATATCGCAACGAAATTGTAATGTGCGATAATTAAAATAATAGAAGTGGGATACGTTTCCTGTAACACCATGATAATGCGTTTGAGAAGATGCCGCCAGAGTTAATCCTAATGTTAGAGCTCATTCAGTCAAAGGACATTCAGGAAACTGGTAAAAATTCAGTGCAATATAGTTAATGTACACGATGAATGTCTAGTATTCTATGAAAACAACTCGGATGTTAGGTTAAACACATATTTATACTTTTCACAAATAAACTAAAAGTAAATAAGCATCATCACATTTTATGTCGGGGGAGCCCATCCGAGAGCATCCTAGTTGGTTCTGAGCTGGCACAAGAAAGAAATATTTACAAAGTTCTCCTCCATTGCTGCGCCACAAGACGCTTAACTGCTATAACCTTGAAACAAATGAGAGCGAAGGAAATAACGGATACAGGAAATGCGCATGAAAGTGGTGGTAGAAAAGGAACCTCCTAGCATTCGCCTACTGATGCGGAAAATCCATAAAAGACCCATGGGTCAGACCGGGTAGTCGCTAGGAAACGAACCCGGGACATTCCGAGTGCCAGCATCATACGTAACCACGGAAATTTTTCCTCGATATAAGACAGTTTCATCATTTACAAGATTATTTGAGTGTGTGGAACAGTTATAACTTCTTTGCGCCTATAGCTAAGCTTTTCGGGATAAGAGGAAAGTTAAGGATGAAATATTATTCTATTCCAATCAAAATTGCATCTCTTTATCAAAATAAACTTTGCATCCCTCTAAGGAAAAGTTAACCCACCTTAAATTAATTTGATGTACTGATTCCATGAATTAAATAAGATTTTTCCTGAATATCAGGATATGACATAATAAATTTTAAAATTATAATGGGGTGTACGGAGTATTCAGTTAGGAAAAAAAATCCTTTCTTTCTCCTTTAATTGTATATTAATTTAAATTAAATAGATCTATTAAACAAGAATAATTTACTCAAATTGCACAGTTAGCATTATTAACTCTTTTAACTGTGTTGGAAGATATTATTAATCCTTTTAGGCCTGCTGGTATACCTGCTGTGGCATGTCCTGGTGAAATCATTAAGTTTGTTTGCTGTTTATAAGACCGCCATTAGTTGGAAAAAAGCCAAAATGAGAGGGCAAGTACATTTTAACCAGGACATCCTGTAATTCTTCGCAATTTTAGTTTAATAATATTCTAATAACTGTTGTTACAATTACAAATATGACCAAAATTCGCACTTTTCTGATAAATGTTGTTTGCTAAATTCACCATAAATCGTTTCAGTTCATGTTTTGTTCTAGATAGATGGTAGCATCACGAAGGCTGAGGTGACAGTAAAGAGACTAATAGTATTTTTATTATTGCATCCTTTATATTATTACATTTTACTTAGATGAAAGATGACTTAAAGGAATAGGGAACATGTCCAAAATTTTCAGCGCCACAAATAAGAAGACACGCAAAGAACAAAATCTTTTTCAGTACATTTATACTGAACGTCCAGATACATATTTAACACTGTGTGAACTATATGGTGAATTAATTATAATCTTTATACCCATCCATTTTAAGAAGAAAGGAAGAAAGGAAAGAGCATTTGTGAATTAAGCGACAATCTTTCTATTGTTTAGTGATTTCCTGCAAGAAATGTCTATGTTGTTAATATTTGTTCCAAAAATTTCTCTTCATATGTTAACCAGTATAACTGTTTAGAGTCACAAGCCAAATTCTATAGTATGCTCCCAAAGCATCGATCATTAATGAGTTGATATTTTTAAAGCCATCTAATCTCATACATATGTTCCTCTTTGTGTGGGCGGTTGCAAAGTAACTGACGGAGCTGAAAAAAATTAAGTGTTTCGACACTAATGTAGTATCGTTTGGAGCATTGATGCTTTAAACGGTATTCCTTCTGCTTAGCATGAGAAGAAAACATGGGAAACAGCATCAGAGACATAAAGAGAGAGAGAGAGAGAGAGAGAGAGAGAGAGGGGGGGGTTATACAGAAACACTACGGAGAACCCTAACAAAATCCGATCTTCAAGTAAAATACTTTTGATAAGTTAGAAAAACAGGTGATAAATATATTACTTTTATGTGAGTTTTTCTAATTCCCTTCTATACAATGTTATTACAGTAACTTATTCTTATATTAAGTTCATGTTAACGGAAGACTACATTTATTACACATTTCCAATGGTAGCTTACACTTCAAAATAATTGCTATTTATTTTAAAATTCAAATCTAAAAAATAAAAATTGTATGTTTTAAGTATATGTGCTTTTGTATGCCGTTCGTTTTCTTTATCCATTTCGCAGTTATACAAAAGTATAGGAGTTCAAAATTTATTCAGAGTTGACATGTTAATCGCAGAAACTTCAAGGTATGCATTTTTCTATAACTTATATCTGTTATAGTCATTAAAAAGGGAAGAAAAAGTCTGAGAAAATAAAGGATTATTAAAATTATTCCAAGGTAAAGAATAGTATAAAATTTTCAGGGCTCATTCTTGGCAACGTCAAGACGCTGTGCGTAGAACAGCACAGCACGAATACTTCTAATATATATATATATATATATATATATATATATATATATATATATATATATATATATATATTACTCAAGTGAGCTTATCTCGTCATTTTTATTATATACAATTTTTGCAAAACGCTTTATTTGTTATTTAAAACTCCTTACAAATGGAGCTACAAAATCTATTCAAATAAACTTCATAATATACTTCTTAACTGCCCTGTAAAAATATTAAATATTTTGGAATGTAGAGATAAATTTGAAAATATTCTTATTATTGTTAAAAGACGTCGAAATCAAAATCCTTTTTATATTTATCTGACATGTTAAACCTCTTACTGAAAATATCTTTTCATAGGGATCTAAAAGCCCACATTTTCATTATATTTTTACTTTGAATTGTACTATTATATCTACTTTAGGTAGATGGCAAAGGAAGTTATAAGCAACTCAAATGACGGGTACTTTTAAGGTGTGGCATATGTTCTTGATTAAGTTGCTTCTAATAAATTTTTAGGGGTAAGGTATACGATGAATATCATCCATAACAAAAAGCTGTTTGAAGGAGACACTATATTAGCAGTAATGAGCATGTGTAAACCAGACCAAGAAAGCACACTTGCGCGTTTTATAAGTTTGTTTCTGTCATTGCAAGAGTTCTCAGAAAGGCTATGCGCGTCCCAAACACAAGCAATACAAAGAGGGATATCCTAGGTAAACAAATCAAGCGCCGGAACAAGGTATAAGAGCTTCACGTCGAGGATGACACGTCGTGTGAATATTTTCATGGCCTGTGGCCGGGCGCTGTCAAAAAATCAATTTTCCAAGCATCGCAATTCCGGAAGCCTCATTGCCTTGCACCCCATCGCATGAGGGTATTCTCAATATTTTCACATACGTGGACAAATCTGGCATGTCTTTTACTGATATAGAAGAAAACTTAGCATACATTCCGCGTCGTGGATGACTCAAACATTCATCTGACCAGAGTTACAGAAAACTTCTACAGTTTTCATAATCATCAAAAGAGGGAAATCATTAAAGGTGACTTATTCTAATCGATGTGCTGCATACAGGTAAATATTGCGGCAGATATAAAGTGCGATATGTATTAACTTGACTATTTTATTACTGTATTTTCACTATTAAAACATAGAGATAAGAGTAAGTTTTTATTTACTTAGAATTTATCCTCAGAGGTACAATTGATCTGGTGCAGATGTTTCATCCTAAAGCCGCGAATTAAACTCGGCCCAGACCAACAGGCTCATGTGATTAGATTTAACGTCATGTAAATAACTCCTTGGAAACCAAATGTCGGAAAACTGACGGCGTGATATGATCCTGACAAATCCTCAGCATCGATAAAAAGTACTCTTTAGAAAAAAAATGAATAAAATCATATTTTGCCATTTAAAACTTTCTCCGTGGCCTCTCGTCTAGTACAACGTCATGTAAATAACTCCTTGGAAACCAAATGTCGGAAAACTGACGGCGTGATATGATCCTGATAAATCCTCAGCATCGATAAAAAGTACTCTTTAGAAAAAAAAATGAATAAAATCATATTTTGCCATTTAAAACTTTCTCCGTGGCCTCTCGTCTAGTACAATAATCTTCCACTATCTTCGTTTTTATCGGTTAACTTTTCCTTTGAAAATATTTAATATAAGGCACACTATCATTTAAAAATACATTAATGTTATTTATTTGCTTTATTACTTACGTATGAAGAAGTTTTTTATTAGCCTTAAGAAAGGACCAGAGGGTTAACATAAAACAAAACCACATTTTAGCTAGTATAATAGACAAATAAGTAATATTTGGTAAAATAAATATAATAAATATAGTAATATGACAAATAATAATATTTGGTATACAGTTCATCAATACCGGCGGCCTGGTATTTTCAATTTTTATCAGCAATTATTTACATAGTAATACAATAAATCTTGTCGGTCATACAGTTTTAATAAATTTCAAATAGAAAGCTGTTCCTAGACTCGCTTCCACTTCCCTAATATTTGATCACCACGGTAAAGTTTAAATTTTGGTTACTGACAACCAATGAGTTTATGTGGAGCTTTGCAATACCGAAAATGTCCTGACGACTGCTAGTCGCACGTGCCTTGCTGCTTGTCTAACCTCAACGGGCTCACATCTCGAAAGGGTGTAAGTGTGAATGTAAGAGTGGACAGAGAAAATAATGTGAATATAAAATATCAGTATAGCTTTTAGAAATAAGAGTGTTCATTGTATGTGTTTCAGGATAAATTTTGTTCCTGTGGAACTATAAGTTCATTAACCTAGGCACTTCAACCTTTCCAAGAGAAGCCCGCCTCGGTAGCGTAGATGGTAGCGTGTCTGCCTTACGTTCAAGAGGTCCCGAGTTCGAATCTCGGTCATGGTGAGCTACCTGGATAAGGTTTTTCCGGGTTTTTCCCTTATCCTTACAGAGGAATGTCGATTGCTAAATGGACCCCGGACTCATTTGAGCATCATTTCACCCATCTCATTCACCGTCCGATATGACTTAACGCTGGAGGACGTAAAATTACCCCCCCCCCTCTCCAAGAGAAACAAATGAAAATGTAAGAGCGATATGTAGTGTTTTACGCCCGGTATAGTGGGACTCAGAAAACAAAGCAGCTATAGAGTGTTCATAAACAAAGAAATATGTAAAAAATGTATTTTAATTTTTGTTTTATTCTGCGGCATTCTCTTTTTGTGAAGTCAGTAGAAAATAATACGGTTCCTTAAAAGCAAGTATTGACTGTATTTTGAAGATACCAAATAAAATATAAGCAATCAAAGGATATCCCATTAAATATTTATATAAATGCTTTCGATCCTTGGCTTCAATACTTTTGAATCTTGTCAAGTGACTTGGCAGTCACAGTTAGGAAAAATACATAAACTCAGAGAATTATTGAAACTGAATTAAAAATAAAACTACTTTTCTGTACATTTAATGAGGCTTGCTATGAAACACTAAATATATAATACTAAAATTCTCCATAGTGGAAATTGATTGTTCTTTCACACTGGCCGTGTGTAGGCTAAATTGTGGAAACGTAGAGTCAGACTGAAAAATTCAATGCCATAGCCGGATCTTTAGCCTACACACGGCCAGTGTGAAAGAACAAAGAGATTAATTTCCATTAATTGACCTAATAGTGGTTAACTATAAAGCCCGGGCCTTAAAGTACTTTCAATATAGTAAGTCGCCATTAAGGTAGTTGTCTCATGTGTTTATGAGAACTCCTAAGTGGTTTACCGGTAAAATACGAGTCAGTTGGAGAATTTAATGTCATATCGGCACGTTGGCCATAGTAGCACAATGGTAGTGCGGCTGAACGGAAACCAGAAGATCCGTGGTTCAAATCCCGGCTATGGCATTGAATTTTTCAGTCTGACTCTACGTTTCCAAAACTCTCCATATGTCCAAACCCCCAGCTTCCAAATATAGCTTCCTGATTTTGAAGAATGTGAAGTTAAGTGGCGTAAAATTAAGTTTTAATGTGGAATTTAAAAAAGTAACTTAGAAAGCTGTTATAGTGATATACGAATGTACATAACCTCTACTAAAGTCGATTTAAAATGTTTAAAAAGAGGAACTAGAAAATAAAGACATTTTTTCGTGTAACCAGAGTTTCAGTTTCAAATGGTCACTGCTCCAATTTAGGGTAAGAAATATTATGTACAGTAAAATCATAGTAAATAACTTTTTGTGGTTTAATTTAGTTTAAATTTTTGTCAGACATGATGTTAGTTTTATGCAAACTAGGATTTAATTTTCAAAAATATCTCCTGTAGGTTTATAATTTCATTTTTATCTTTCAGAGGCGAGTAAAAGAAACGCATACAATATCGGTGGTACAGTTTCATTACCTTATTAAATTTAAATTTATTTCCATTATTTATCTCAGGAATAGTCCATAGTTTTGAAATCGTGTAGTTTCCAGGAAAAAAAACTGGTTGTTAAGGACACAGTGTATGAGGTTGTGAGAGTCATTTAGGTCAGCCACCACAAATACGAGATAGAGTTGGCATGTGACGAATGACTGGTGAAAGCCTTTTATCTGATATGATTGACAGTATTCTTACAGATTGTGGCTACAATAATGTCATAACAAAACTCCTTTAGAACTGAGAATCAAACTCGCTCTATATAGCAGCCAGTAAAGACTAATTTTTAAATAAAGGATTTTCCGCTATAGGATTTTAAGGAAATTACATTACTTGGTTCTCTTGAAACACAGCAATGGGACAGCTGACAAGCTTACGGTGCAACAACATATTTTTTGATTTCATAATAAAATTTAAGACACCTTATCACGTACCGCATGTTGTTACGGTGTATCACTTAAACATTTTTGTGAATTAATAAACTTTAGAAGCTAGCAAGAGACAGTACCATAATGTGTACTTTCATTCCGTTGTGATATATTTGGATACAGATTATGTTTAATTGTTATATGTAAAACTAGCGGGTAGGTCTATGACTTCTAGTGTTCGTTTAAGTAAACTTTATCCTGTAAAATAAAGCGTTTTATAAAAGCGTTTCACGCTATTTGATAACAATTATGCTTTTTGCAAAATAAAGTGTCTAGGTTTTGAATGTTTATAATTTTTACCTTCTTTTCAGGTCAACACAATGGAGTGTCAAGTCGACAACAAATGATACTTCGAAACTTCTGCTTAAACAGCTTTTGTGGTTTTGGTAGCTGAGTTGAACACACAAGGAGACAAAACTACTAATAATATAATTATGAAAAATATAACCCATATATTACATTAAAAGCCGAGAATATTATTTTGTTATAAGGTGCCCATCGGAGGATTCACTGCAGAAACAAACCTTCAGATCACTGTGAAATAATTCCATAAACAATAGAGGGAGGTAAATAGAGTTAATTAATTGCTCACTGTAACTGTTGTTTTGGTTTAGACCCCAGAGTTGTAAAATTGTTTAAATATGTTTAATGATTTAAGAATCCCTATGAAGAGGTTAAAATGAATAGGAAAGTAAATTGTTAAAATTCAGTAGGTCATGAGGTGACGCAACATGTAAGTTACATGATGTGAATGTTTTATGATTGGTAGTTTAAAAAAATTGATTATGAAATGTGTGACGTGGATCAGTAAAAATTAAGTTTAATTGGTAGTGATGGCAACGAGAGAAGGAAAAATCAATAATTTTGATAAAATAGCTAGAAAACAAGGCGTCTTTCAATTGCGTAACGTTGAAGAAAACGGAGGTGTTTTGGATTGTGGAATGTCAAGTGAACGGACTAAAATATTAAAAATAGTTAAAACTGATTTTCAGAAAATTGTACCGAAAGTACTTATATAAAGTGTTACATAAAAATTGGCGTAAAATATCGCAATTAAATTACAAGTGTTTGTGTTTATAAATTTAAAAAAATATATATATTTATTTGCTAGTTTATTTTTAAGAAGTGATTCTTTCGCTCGTGTCCACGCCATTAGAAAGGGGTTCTCATGTGACGACTGAAGCAGCGCAGGAGATTTTTTATATACATCAATACATCTGAATGCCAGATCTGAACCTAGGATTCAGATCGAGAAGAAGTAGCAATTCGTGGCTTCATCGTCACCATCAAGGAGAGCAACAACGCGGTACGACATCAGGTGAGAATAATCCCGTTGCACATGGTCAACGCATGGGGCTTCGAGAACACAATCCCACATCATCACCAATACTTCTGCTCCATCACTGTAGTTTTGAAAAGCTATGTTGCAGCCTGAGGTTCACCACCTGGATATAAATAAATGTATTTCATAGTAGCAGCACTTTTTAAAGCGTACAAAAAGCGTACTTTGAGAGTGCAATGCTTAGCATGAAAACATATTTAAAAGAGTAAAGTGTTAGAAACTTTTCAATTGCATAGAACCTTATATTCATTATATCTATATTTAACAAGCAATAAATTTGCGGTCTTTCTTATTACACATATAAGAACAAGATTCAGTAGTAATTAATAATTCCCTGTTGACACACACAAATATACAAACCAAACATACGACCTTTATATAATAACCTGGTTTGCTGAACTCACACTATTATTTACTTCCATTTACTTCATTTTAATCAGGTAAACGATTGTGTTAAGTGAAGTTTTTGTTACAAATTGTTATATTTATATAATTGTACAAAAGTTATTGCACATTCCTCTGTAGGTATAATAGCAATAGGGAAATACAGTAGCTTTAAAATATAGTAATTCTTTAAAGTTATAGTCGTTATGTGATAGCTCTGAAATTGTGTTTACTCTGAATTACCAGGTAGGGAAAAAGAAAAAAGTAAAAAACAAAAAGAAAAAAGGTTAATATGACTTTCCATCTAAGAAAAGCATAATATTCGAAATTCAAACCAGTAACAAGGAGTATATACGAAAGTTAAGAAGGTTAACTGTACAAACGAGTAATTTACCTAAATTATATGCTTCATCAAGATCCGCATTTACATGCAATACGTTCAAACAGTTATTTAGAAGACATAGGACTTCATAATTTGCCAGGAATTTCAGGGCATATATTTCAGGTTTTTAAATATCTTAATATATAGTAATTTAACAAAATGGTTGGAGCAATTTTAAAAAAATTAAATCTTGGAAAATTGTTAACACTTGAGAGGAGGCTTATTTAGGGAATTTTTTTTATCTTTGTATCGTATACTTGGAAAACGTTGAATGTAACCGTAAAGTTTACTATTTAACCTACTTTTTATCCATGAGTTACGCTGCTCGCCAACAGATAGATAGATATACATAAACACACAAACCTTTTTGTAATTTTTTTATTCAGGGAATTTCAAGGAATATACCTCCGTGAAATGTCAGTATCAATGTTTTAAGTTGAATGCATTATGTGTATGGTAAAGAAAGATAAAAAGGAGTACCTTTCAAAAGTGTTTGAATTCCACGAACAAATTTTCACAGTAAAATTACGTGGCACTGATCCCCAAAATACCCTGCGACTGATTGCCTCGTTATAGTAATAACACAAAACTGTAGGTACATTTTTGCTCTGAAAGTACACCCTAAACACTGCTACTAGGAAGCTGTGTTATGACTTTAACGTGGTGATTCTTTCTTTCTAAACCGAGTATGCCTTGATTACGAAACTCTAATTGCCTGATGAATCATCCCTGAGGCTCCATAGTTCCCTTAGTAAAACTGTTAATTAATGATGACTCATGTATCAAGACGCAAACGGAAAGATTTTGTGGTCCTCGTGCCATAATGGACATCGCTTTTGCATCGTAGTAAGCTGTTAACACGCTCCTACAGCTTTTAATGCTTAAATCCAATTTAATGATTTTGTTATTAAAATATCAAAGTATCTGTACTCGATGTACTGAATTGATGCCTCTATCCAAAAACGGGAGAATAGTGTTGCTCAAGAGTTGCAAATTCTACAGTCCTTAAATGCTACTTAGAAGACAAACGATTATATATGATATGTGTGGATATAACAGAAGCCATTTGGCAGTTTAGAGTGGAAATAACATTTAGGGCTGAAAAATATTATGTCGAATGAAGAGAGACAATAGTTAATTCAGTGGGAGGAAGAATAAATTTGTTAGAAGCTTTAGCTAATAATGTTATTCCAGAGTAAGGCAGGCAAAATAAGAGCAACAAAATGCATACATTTGCCAATGAGGCCCTACTGCTAGTAAAAGATGTAGTTAAATGAAGAAGGCAAGACACTGAGAATGAAGACAAATTCATAGAAAGGAAAACACTGTATATCAATAACAGATGGAAGAAAGATAAAAAGGATACGATTTAGAAGTTAAATATGACGTAATGAAACTTCAGGACAGCATTAGATACGTGATGCACTACTTATTGTGCATAGGCAGTACCAAACTGTTTTCAGGACATCAGACACCAAATGAAATAGGCTAATAGAAATTGCTACCACAAGCTTTGAAAGGAATAACTAAGGAAGAGGTCCTCAAAATTCTCTGTATTAAATACATTTTGGCATTATAACGTGTAGACAGATATTTGAAAATTGCAACAAAATAAGTAAAAATAATTGCTAGCATTTAAGGTGTGACTCTATATAATTTAAAATTTAGGAATATTTCCAAAGCTTCAGAAGCTATAAGCAAATTTAAACAATAAGTACAGCTCAGTAAATATTTTTTATGTTTAGAGTTTTCATAACGAAAATAAAGGATTCTTAAATCAGTACTTCTTGCTGAAATATTTTACATCGTGGCCTCTTCAACGACAGGGACGATAAATTTTGCTTGGAACGCCCATACGAATGACATCTACTCTTTTCGTTGCGCCATTATGCTTACACCGAAGGTGGGAACGACAGTTGACGTAAGCAATCACTTTGCTTATCATCCTGAAGAACAGATCCACGACTTCTCAAGCGTAAATTCGTCAAAATATTGAATTTGCTCTTCGTGGAAGAGTGCCAAGCAAATCATCTAACTTCCGTTTCTATCAAACTGTCATACACTCTTTGAAGATCCAGACCTATCATGCAGTATCCGCACTGACAGAAGTAAGAGGCTGGAGAAGGCAAGGCTTGTTCACTATCTTGCTGCCTTCCCGTTCCTTTGAAGACTCGTTTGCTCCCTTTAGGAACAAGATAAAGAGACCCGTATGACTATATATCGGTCGGTTGCACAAAGGCACGTCACAGACAGAACTTGTCACCACCAGTACCACCCCAGTGTCTCAGTCCGTTTCGAGAACCCATTGATGACCACGCCACATTTGAGGCAGTGTCTGCGTTATCGCTAACTGAAATCAACCAATTCTTGAGCAAACTCCAGAAAACCTCAAGCTTCTCCTGATCATACATATGCAATACTGATCTGCTGGTTAAGGATCGTTCAAACTTGACGAATACTGCCACAGTCCCTTCAGATGCGATTTATTTTGGACCAAATTCATTTTGTTAGCACTTGGAAAATACTGCTGTGCTTAAAATAACTAGTGATCATGGTTCTCCTACTCAGCTAAGCAGAAAGTCCAGGCAATTTCGGAGGTTCCGTAGCTGAAAATTAGCAGTGTTATGTTTCCTATATACCAGGGTAAGACAAAAGTGAAACAAATGCTGATCTGCGTGCACATATATAGTGGATCCATTCACAACACCTTACCCTAATGAGAAAAATTGTATGTGAAAATCCTATAATTTCTGTCCCAAATTCCATTTATTTTTAATTTTGTTATTATTTTATAAATCTTCCAATAATTACTCAGACAAAATGCGTGCTTTATTAAAATAAGTATTCCCAAGAAATCTTCACATCCCTCTCATGATAAATTCGTGGAACTTACAGGAGACTGAGACTACAGTAATTTCTTCCAAACGCAGGTAATAAACATTAGCCTTAATACCCAAGCAGAAAACCAGAGAAAGGAATTTCAAATATTTTATCGTGAAAACTTCGAATATAAATAGATTTTTGCTAATAAAATTATTATAAATCAAGGAACGTTGTTTGTAAGATAGGAGTTGAGAGCATGGTTTGAAAATAGGGGTGGCAAAATGGTGTATTTTGAAAGTGGCCGATAATCGCTTTTGCCACATACTGAAAACCATGATTCCACATTTTATTAAAATCATACAAAAGTATACCTTAAAAACAAATTTCGTCAAAATCATTCAAACATCTGAAATATGAGCACATTTCCAAAGCTCACTTCAATAACCCATTATGAAAATATTTGCATATATGCCCTTACAAATTAAATAGCCACAAAACTCTCTCATATTCAATGAAAATAGTTTTAAATTTTGGACTAGAATATGAAACATTCCCCATATGCTCCAACTTGTTTATTTACTTTTGGAAATTATCTCTCTTTCAGGTCCGTCCAAATGAGGAACAACATGATAGCTACTACCTTGATGGCGCAGTAAAATTGCTCCAAATAGCCGCTTTTTGTAATAGGAAAACACTACCCTTATTTCCTTCAGACCCCTGCTTTTATGAGCATCTCAGTGTTACCTGAATTAAACATGGCAGTCATCTAATGCAATTTCACTGCTCCAGCTCCAGTGGAAAAAAATTCTCTCTAATGTTGTGTTTAACCATCGTTCTTATTGCAGACACACCACGTAAGTGCATACATGCAATGGGAAAGGAAATTCAGGAAGGAAGCGCACCGTGTTTAAGTTTAGGGCATTTGCCCCCTCCCCCGCGTATATACCAGCTATGAATACAGAAAAACCACACTCCGGGAGGAAGGTTCTGGTAGAATTTGAACCACAGAACACCCGTAGTTTCTCTCTCTGTAATATCAACATAGGTATAGCTCCGTACACATGTGAAAAGTAAATTTATCATGTAAAATAGCGCAAAGGACGAAGTATGCTTGCATATCCCCTTTGTGATAGCCGACTTTATTTTCCTCGACATCGCATAAATGCATGCAAAGCGATAAAGTATTAGAATTTGGAAAGAAGACAGATATTTTAAAATTCCAATTTGAAACACTCAATTTTCTGTAGAAATTATTCGTATTTATATATATTCCATTTCACCAACATATCTTAAGACTTAACACGAGTTTAGCAATATTTATAACAAAAATTGCATTTCAGCAATTAGTCTTAGCTTAACACTATTACTAAATCTCTTGTTAAACTAACAAACCAAATTTCTGTTAAGTTCTTAACATTATTGTAAATAGTCAAGATGGTGGGCGTTAAGGCAGCTGTTGATGTCGATTTGCTATATTTAAGACCGTCTAAATGGCATTCCTAATAGAGTGCGGCCTATGAGGAAAAATGATTTTGAGGAGCTATCAGAAGAAAATGTTCTGCAGAGGTATAGACTGAAAAAACAAGTTGCTATGAAGGCTACTGCGGAGGTACAAGAGGGGTTAGAACATGCATCGAAAGTAATATGCCGATCTCGCCTTTGCTTCAAGTATTAATAACTTTGCGATTTTATAATTCACTGAATTATGTGGATAATACACTGTCCATCTCCCATCTAGAAACGTTCAAGTGACTAGTCACTTGTCCTTCGCACCTCGTTTTAAATTTACGTAATACTGGCAAAGTTGTTTCGTGCTTCTACTTGTGACACATACATTTGAATTAAATTAATTTACATTTTATCCCACGTGACATCTTTCTCTTTTACATTCACCGCATTTTCCACGATATCCTTATTCTTCATCACCAATTAAATTAACACTTCTTTCTCCGTCGATGAGAAATTTGTCTCGTGGCTTTTGTTTACTATTTTGTTTACCCGCCATTTTTTCAGCTGTGTGCAGACGAAAATTAAAACAAAAGAGCATAAAATCACAGTACGTTCAGAAAATAATAAAACTCAGCCATAGCCTGCTATAGCTGTAATATTTACAAGTCTCTTGGTGTTTACACGTGTTTGTTCACATTTTCAGAAAACAGCTTGGTGAATTGCAAGAAATTTAACAGATTTGTTAACGCTGTGACAATTGTTACGTTACATTTGTTAACGTCGATTTTAACATCTGTTAGTGAAAATGGGCATAAGGTTTTTAAGCTACGAAGAGCACTGAATAATAATTACTTGAAAGCTTGCTAGGTGTGCATAATTCAAGATATAATTTCATTTGGCAAGCCATATTTTAAACTTATATTTCAGTGAAAGAGGTTAAAGTAATTTTTGAGTTAAAATAAAGCAAAATAATTTATGTAAATCTTGTTTAGAGCGACTAAATTTATGATTGCATAAGGAATTGTGAATTTCTGTTTTATTTTAAGATGTCGATGCATATGTATCTGTAAATGGGATGATATCTATATTCTTCTATGACATGGCCAGCATGTCCAGAGAATTTGGCATATCCTAACGACTACTTTCTTTTCAGCATTTTCTCGGAGATTGTACACGCAGATAAATCCATTGAATGGCAACTTACGTTGACTAACAAAGGGTTGATAGAACTGTGCTCTAATGAAATTGAGGATAGCTTAGTAAGGCACAACCCACAATGGAAACGCTGCAATTTACGATATTACTTGATGCCCTTTGCTGGGAGAAAGAGATATAAAAATACCATTATTTAATGCTATACATTTGCATTGGCATTGTTTGTTTTTAAATCCTGTTTTATTGACCTAATAGGTTTATGTAAATACTGCCCTCAGAACTTAAACAGTATGCAATTCGCAATCATCCGGATTTAACTATAAATCACGGATGAAGCTGTGATTTTATACATTTTTAGCCAGAATGAGTTAGGAGTACTACATTTATACTCGTTGAAGATTTTTGATATAAACAAAATAGTGCGCACTAAAACACATGTTTCTTTTTTCTCCACCAAGTAAGCAATATATAAATAAATTATTACATTCCACTCAAAAATTCACTATCGAGGTTGCACCAGAAATATGTGTTTTGACACTTCCTAAATTCAGGAAAATAAACGCATTTAGAAAGGGTCCTCCGTGGTATGTGCAAGCATGTGTGTGCCAAATATAGTCAAAACTGCCAAACAAATATTCGGTTAAATACCACATATTTAATTTCAGCATCTTCAAGGGATGCGACATGAATGTATTCAAGAAAGCTTCACCACCACAAAGTTTTCGAAAACATTTATTTAAATAAAGTATATATTAAAAATTGAGTAAAATATCATTTTTAAGATATCTTCATGAAACATTAAAGACATATATTATATTATTTTGGTATTGCAATGAAAAATGTAAGTATTTGGATGATGTAATTCCTCTGCTCCATGTATATTATATCAAGGAAGCCTATTAAAATGTGATTTCTTCTCGGGACGATATTTTGCGATGAAATAATTTGATGAAGTTCCCCGAAAATTCAAAAGTCAATGCACAAAAACGATCAATCTCAGGCATGGTCCTGGAAGATTATTTTCAGGAAACAATTTACCAAATATATAAAAGGATTTCTCAGTATCTTCTTAAATATTTTAATTTTTAACTATGCTTTAAAGTGATCAAGAACACTTCGTAATGTAGATAAATAAATCACTTTTGAAGTATCGTTTTTACTTTACAATATTAATTAAATACTTTTTTCTTATATCACTGTCCATGGAAATTCACAACCAAATTAACTCTGATGGTATCTTCTACAAAGTTCCAACTTATACCGATACATTGATACTGAAATTAAGGTTTGCCATAAGTAAAGAATGATGATGGATGTCAAAGGAATGTTGGTTCTTTGTTACGACAAATGCAAGGGCAGTTGTGTCGAATAGCAGTTGGGGGAAAGTTATTATAACAAAAGCAATGTAAGAAACAGTGTCCTTAGCAGTTTTCTAAAGGGGCTCACTTGACTTGTAAGAATAGAGTATTCTTTGGATCATTCATAATGGCATATCAAAACAGCCACAAAGAGATTTTTGGTGGAATGAAGATGGCTTTCAGAAAGTGAAAGTTACATGGACACCCACACGCGCAGCTGTGGTCATTCAAGCAGTCTTCGGCGTACAGCCGATGAGGGCAGTTCGTGGCTAAGAGCTGATTAAAACAGTCTTCGGCCGATGAGAGCAGTCTGAGGCGTGAGGGCGATTAGGAGCAGTCCTCTTGTTCTGTCTTGTATATTTGCCGGTTCATATATATATATATATATGCGGAACGAATAAAGTTTATCGAGTAATATGCATTCTGCCGTCAGTAACTCTAAACAGAGATTGGTAACCCTTGGTCGGCAACTTTCATTTCGATGTTCTAAAAAAAGAAGCAATGAATAAATAAGTTGAAAATGGGCATTCCAGTGTCATTAAATATCCTTCTCACACACATCCACGCATACCCTGTGAGAAACCTCATGCTGAGCTAAGCAAAAGTGCTTCAAACTGTATTGTCAAGTGGAACATTGTTCGCCACATATATTGTTGCTTCAAATTGGCGTCCACAACGTGGAATTGTGTGCACCCATAAACATTTTTGTATCAAATTGGCGTCTCAACGTAGAACTCTTTGTTCACCAACTTGCTCGC
Source organism: Mantis religiosa (assembly GCA_030765055.1). Classification (NCBI taxonomy): domain Eukaryota; kingdom Metazoa; phylum Arthropoda; class Insecta; order Mantodea; family Mantidae; genus Mantis; species Mantis religiosa. Next base: position 175,680,518 of record CM060951.1, read on the forward strand.
CAAAATATAATTTGTATCAAATTGGCGCCCAACGTGGGGCTCGATACGAGAAGGAGGTTTGGCACGAGCAGCAGATTCAATCCGTGAAGGAGGTTCAACTCGAGAAGGAGGTTCAACTCGAGAAGGAGGTTCAACCCGAGAAGGAGTTTCAACCCGACGAAGAGGTTCAACAGGAGAAGGAGGTTCGACACGAGGACGTTCGACAACAAGCGGTTCTACAACGGTTCTACTGGAAAGAGGAGAGACCGGCATCTTCAGTGACATCAGGAGCCAGTAGAAAATCAAAGGTACAAAGTGATAAATTATATACTAGACTATGGTGAATTTATTTGAGGAGTGAGAAACAAGATTTTAAGTAAAAATTTGTAGAAAACATGGAAGTTCAAGAAGTTTTTAGTAATAGCAGTAAGCAGGAAGTCAAAGTATCAGAGTGTAATGTAACTGTACCAAATAATGTAGAAATGCAAATAAGTATGTTCGCGGAACTCAGGGAAATGATTGTAGGTTTAGGTAAAAAGTTAGATGATGTGCATCAAGATTTAAGGAAAATGATAGATGATAGAAATCAAAGTTTGATCGGGGAAATAGACAGTAGCAATCAAACGTTTCAGTAGATAGGAGAAAAGATAGATGATAGTGTTGAGAAGTTAGAGGTAGGAGAAGTAGAACTAGGAAAGAAGACAGAGAATGAACAAGCGTTAGAGAATGTCAGGAAAGATAGTCAAGAAATAGAGAATGTAAGAGAAGAAGCTGGTCAGGTAACAGACAATGTAGGAAAAGATGTTAGTGAGGAGACGCAGAACGCTGAAAATGAAGTTTTGAATGTAGTTAATGAAAGGTCAGACAGTGAAAGTAGAAAACTTGGGGAGGAAATAGTACAGAAATTAGGCAAACATAGAGAAATGGCTAGAAAAGTGTTAGAAGAAACTAGGAGTAGATTGGTAGTATCAGAATGGGAAAATAGAAAACTGACGGGAATTTGGAGAAAACCACAAGTGAAATTAGTGAAGTAACAATAGAGATCATGGCGACGAAAGAAACATTGAAAAGCATTCAAAATCGAGGGAGAAATGTAAGAGAAATATTAACATATATTGGGTAAGGGGCACAGTTCCATCAGAATATGTGCAGAAAAGATAGGACAAGATATCGATGTACAGTGCCTAAGCTAGATATGGAAAAATCATGAGGATGTAGAATAAATAAGTCCTTTGTACATGGAAAAGTCCGCAAAATTCCTTTGTATTTTCGAAGTACGTTGTGGGATGATGAATTTTCTTGTAAATGGTGGGAACTTAGACTAAAGTATTTAAAAGTACCATAACAGATTGTAAAATGAAGAGAAACACAAACTTGTAAATTGTATAGGTTAAGTATGAACAGTGTAGTGTAAAATTTAAGGTTAAGTATAAACAGTGTAGTGACAGTGCAGTGAAACTTAAAACTAAACAAGTGAAAAAAATTATTAATGAAAATCAGAACAATGAAAGACTTTTGAAAAGAATATTTATATAGAATCCAGAAGAAGAATTCAGAAATGTTGTATACAAATATTATATTATTAATGTACAATGGTTTAAACATGGGAGTGTATATTTATGAATTGTTCGGAGTGTAACAATAATATGAATTAATTTTAAGTAGATCAGATGGAGAAAAAGAGAGAGATGATGTAGATTGAAATATTTTCCGAGTAATATTTAAAAGTTGAAAATTGCAGATCAGAGTGTTGATAAATTTTAAATGAACTATTGTTATGTAACCATGTGAATAATTTTTAGGAAATGTCATGCAAAATTAACGTTGTGAAAAGAAATTGTAAAACGAATTGGAAGTTGCTGACAAAGGTCAAGTATTTTGCGTTATATTCGGGCAAGACATATATATTATTTCATTATGGGATAGTAAAATAATATCTATGGGGGCATTTGATACCGAAATTAAGGTTTGCCATAAGTAAAGAATGATGATGGATGTCAAAGGAATGTTAGTTCTTTGTTACGACAAATGCAAGGGCAGTTGTGTCGAATAGCAGTTGGGGGAAAGTTGTTATAACAAAAGCAATGTAAGAAACAGTGTCCTTAGCAGTTTTCTAAAGGGGCTCACTTGACTTGTAAGAATAGGGTATTCTTTGGATCATTCATAATGGCATATCAAAACAGCCACAAAGAGATTTTTGGTGGAATGAAGATGGCTTTCAGAAAGTGAAAGTTACATAGGCACCCACACGCGCAGTTGTGGTCATTCAAGCAGTCTTCGGCGTTCAGCCGATGAAGGCAGTTCGTGGCTAGGAGCTGATTAAAACAGTCTTAGGCGTCAGGCCGATGAGAGCAGTCTGAGACGTGAGGGCGATTAGGAGCAGTCCTCTTGTTCTGTCTTGTATATTTGTCGGTTCATATATATATGTATATGCGGAACGAATAAAGTTTATCGAGTAATAAGCATTCTGCCGTCAGTAACTCTAAACAGAGATTGGTAACCCTTGGTCGGCAACTTTCATTTCGATGTTCTAAAAAAAGAAGCAGTGAATAAATAAGTTGGAAATGGGCATTCCAGTGTCATTAAATATCCTTCTCACACACATCCACGCATACCCTGTGAGAAACCTCATGCTGAGCTAAACAAAAGTGCTTCAAACTGTATTGTCAAGTGGAACATTGTTCGCCACATATATTGTTGCTTCAAATTGGCGTCCACAACGTGGAATTGTGTGCACCCATAAACATTTTTGTATCAAATTGGCGCCTCAACGTAGAACTCTTTGTTCACCAACTTGCTCGCCAAAATATAATTTGTATCAACATCCATCTTCTGCGACGATAGAACTTATAGCACTTAGAATATTATTGATTTCTCCTTCAACATGGTGATTACATATTACTTATTTACTACGTCGCACATGGTATCCAATAAAATAGTTATAATCATTTGATTAATTAAATAATTTCATTTACAAAACGTAATTTAAAAATTTAACACTTAAACATCATTTAAAATAATTTTAAATTCATAAAGATATATAAAACAATTTAACATTACTAATTCTTTTCCCTTTAGGGGCCAGATTAAAATAACTTAGGAGTATAGCCTCTGAAATCAACTGCATTGTGGATGACTTCTGCATAACTGTTAAACAGTAAGATATACAAAACCAAACTGGAGAAGGTATTCATACTTGCCGTACTAACCGTCTCCGAGGTATTCCTCATTATTGCTTTGAATTATTAAACGTTTTACACTTTCCAGCTGAAGCAATTATATTTGCGAGCAAAGAGTTCCACTTAGGGCGACAGTTTGATACAAATGTAAATAATGGGTGTCGCACAGTTCCACTTTCCGCTACAGTTTGATACAATAATGTTAAGCTCAGGGTAAAGCAATGAGGTTTCTCCCAGGTTATGTGTAGATATGTGTGAGAAGGATAGTAATGACACTGGAATGCCCGTTTCAAACTGGTTTAATGAATGCTTCTTTTATCAGAACATCAAACTTGAAGTTGCTGACCAAGGGTTACCAATATCACTGTTTAGAGTTACTGAAAGCGGAATGCTTATTACTCGATAATACTTAATTAGTTACGTATAAACCGACCAATATCTTCTCTCGTCACTTCTGGTCTGCCCTCGACCAAGACAGAACCAGATGACTGCCCACATCGGCCTGCCGCCGAAGACTGAATGACCACACAGCTGCGCGTGTGTATATAGCTTTCACTTTCTCGAAGCCCTTTATACACACAAAGATTCCCTTTGTAACAATCTTATCGATTGTCATTATTAGGGTCCAAAGAATGCCTTATTCAACAAAGTCAAGTGCTATCCCTTATAATTCTGTTTTTCCCGTGTCTTTTGTTACACGACGCAACCAACTACAACTGTTCGTGTCGTAACAAACATACAAGAAATCCGAAATCATCTTGATTATGTAGCCAGGAAGGCTAGTAAACTTCTTACCGCACTGATTGTATTAATGAGACCAACATGGGGCATAAACTCTTCTTTATTGAAGTTAATTTATAAAGGGGCGGTTGAACCTATGGTTCTCTATTGTGCAAGGGCATTGCAAAGTATTTTTCAGAAGAGATGGGCACAAACTAAATTATTACAGATACAGCGTGGATACATCTTAAGAATCATTCGAGGATACTGCATCATCTCCACTCCAGCAGCGCTCATTATTGCTAATATTGAACCCATCTTTCTTACTGGTGTATATAAGGCAAATATCACCAACATTAGAAATGGCCGAGCCTTGCCACAACATATTTCACAACTGCAACTTGAACAACCAGTTAAACAAGCTTTTCATCCAGCCACTGGTGTCTCTAGTCTCCTTGAAGATTGTGCAGCAGAATATCACCAGTACTCTGCTCCCGGATAGCTGAAGGGCTTAGTAAAAATGCCAAAGTGGGATGTGCGTTTGTGGTATTCTCTCGCTTCATAGAATGACATTCTTCCATGTTCAGACTTGCCAAGGAGTGTTCAGTTTTTCAAGCTGAATTATTAGCAATCCGCGAAACAGTGAAATGGTGCAACAAATTACAATGTACCGCTCGCTTTTACAGTGACAACAAGCAGCAATTGCAGCTTTGAAAGATACGAAAAACAGCAGTCCTATTGCAGCTGAAATAATCAATTATTATGTAGTTCTCATCTGTGTATTAAATGGGTCAGAGGACACGTAGGCATTGCCGGAAATGAACGTACAGATGAGCTAGCAAAGAGAGCTGCGACTTCAGATCTTCCAGAGACATACACTCTATGTCCCATTTCTTATGTGAAGCAAACATTAAAGGAGATTATCATCAACGACTGGAATGAATACTGGTTAAAAAGTGATTGTGGTGCTTTGACTAAGGATTTATATTTCTCAACAGTTTCTGACAGGCATAAATGTAAGTTCGTTAATCCTAACTATATTCTCACTCAGTTCTTAACTGGACATGGCACATATTCAGCTTACTTATTTTGATTCAAAATCAAAGCCACAGGTGATTGTATTTGTGGAAATCATCTTCAAGATGCCCCTCACATTTTGTTTGATTGCCCGTTTTTCTGTTTTGAAAGATACGAACTTGAATTATTGCTTCAATCCTTAGGTTATACTTTCTCAAAACCACTTGCACATATTCTCATGAATTACAAAACTTATCAATATTTCATGGCTTTCTTAAACAAAATATTTCTTAAGCTAAACGATTCATCTTGATGTTTACTGTTTGTCAGATTGATACTGAATTTGTTATGTTTTTGTAAATTGTATTATATTCATAAATTTGTAAACTATATTCCTAATATACCTTTGGGTAAAATAGGAATCAAAAAATTGGATAATAAATAAATAAATAAGGCTCCTTTGAAATCCATTACGATTCTTTAAACATTGCACTCATTTAATTTCGGTATCACAGCTAAAATAATTTGATACCTTGCTCTCATTTTGTTATTGTAATTATGTAAAACATAAATAAATAAAACTTTCTTTTTAGTGACGCTACCAAATTGCCTGGATAAAATCAGCATCGACGTGTTCCGGAATTTATTTCCCTAAGAAATTGCTTTACATACCAGTAAATATATTGACATGGGGCTGTCGCTTTTAAGCATACTTAAAGAAAACCTCTGATGCTTCCTAGAAATGGACTTTAGGTCACAGAAAAAACATAAAAACCTATATTTCACCCGTATAACCAAAATTACTAAATTGGCAATTCTACAATATTTTAGATGTATGATTTCTGGTTTCTGTTATACTATATATCTAGTTATTGAGTTCCCTGTTTGGTAGATAATGAACGAACCCGGATTAAATGAAAACCCCGACGCTCCTGGACATTGGGGTGGTAGAAAACAAACAGTGCTTTATTTTAACCGTAGGATACAGCTGCTGATGTGTGCAGGACTGAGCCACGCGATTACCTTGTATGTTTTGGCTGCCAGAGTGACATTTTTACTGCTCTAACTGCTTTCATTTCCCTTAATTCATTGGTGACAATAGATATATGGACTTTTCAGTTACAAAAAGAACAGCTCTAACAATCAGGGCACGCATTTGTTTGCTCTACCTGTGGACGCACTAACAAATGGTTTTATTTAACGATAAAACTTACTGAGAACTAATTCTCCTATTTGAAATTATTTGGTTTCTATCTCTCATTTAGTTGATGGACTTGATTAGTTTTTAGCAGAAGCAAACATTTTGTAATTGATGACATTTTAAATCTTATGAAAATGAAACACTGTCTGCTATGCGAAGATACCTGGATCAATTTCCGCGTGGGGATAAGAAATACTCTGGCCCAGGTTATTTCCCATGCCCCCTAAAGTATGGAAATGTAAATAATAGTGTGAAAGAATATATGTGTGATCTAATGTGTACAACTCAAAGAAATCCAATGACAACTGTATACGAGTTAAAACTATTGTAGATACGGCAATATGTTCCTTAGATAAATGGTAATCGATATTATGATTGCAGTTAAAGGCAAGATAGAGCAATAAAAATTCAAACAAACACTGCTCTATTTCAGTATTAAAACATTTTATATATAAGAATTAACTGACCTTATCGGCCCATTATGTTTGCATATTTATTCTATAAACATCTAATAAAAGTCGTATATTACTTCCTATACATATTATTGTTTATTTTTATAAGCCTTGTGTACATAATTCCTGCAAAAACTTATTCCAATATAACTTCGATAAACGTTTTGATAAATAACTTCATTGTAGGTATCTTTTGTTATAGCTATAAAGAGAGAATATTGTTTTAGTAAATAGGATTTTAGAACAAATATCAAGTTTTAGATATTTATGATGTAACATAAGTTTTTGAAACAATGGTGATATAGAAGAAACAGTAAACAAATTCCGAGCGATATGTGGAACAATCCAAAGAACTTTTAAAAACAGCGTGAGAAAGGATACAAAAATGAAAATGTATAAGGTAATGGCTATTCCAACTTTATATATGGAAGCGAAACCTGGGTGCCAACACAAAAGTATTTAAATAAAATACAAACTGCAGAAATGAAGTGTTAAAGGTTGTACAATATTGGACAAAATAAGAAATGAGGATATTAGAAAGGAATTAAAAATCTAACCTGTCCATGACAAAATATCAGAACGAAGGCAACAATGGCATGAACATATATTAAGAATGGAGGAGGGAAGATATCCAAATGCAGTATTAAACTATAATCCAAAAGGAAGATGTGACAGAGGATGACCCAGGAAACGCTGGAGAGATCTATGAAGCCGGAACGGGCGATGTGCCCAAACCATGGAGTGAAGAAGAAGAATATAAAGAGAATATTTTCAAATTTTTACAAATTGATAGTTATGTGTATGTTGTCTTGAAATTCCATGCCTTTCCATGAAGTTGCGAGATACTACTGAAGGTTAGTAGTACTTTCAAAGGTTGGCAAAAGTATTGGGGAAAAAAACCAATAACATTAGGTAACTCCAAAATGGCTGACGACACAAATGCTATTTCACATAAATAGTAGTAAGTAATATACATTTCTATGGCACGTAGCACATCTATTATATTCCATAAACTATTAAAATAGTTATTCTGCGGGTAAAAATGTGCCTTGATCTATAGGCAACCAGCTACTCAGAAAGGGGAAGCGCGTATACACAAAGCTGATAGACGCGACTTCGAGAACAGAATGTGAGTAACGGTAGCAACTCATTGTGATATTTGTGAACTCATTGTGCACTACTGCTATTAAAATTCCAAATGAATAAGTGGATGAATAAGCCTGAGATGTACCATTAAGGGCAAGGGAGCTCATTAAGTGTTCCTCACGTGATGAATTATGCCGCATAAAGTATTTATTTGCCGCGTTAGTGTCATATGTCCAGTATTGTGATCCCGAAAGTCATCATTTGTCTATTGTACACATTCACTGCATAATTTTCACTGCCAAGGAAACCAAGGAACCCAGGCAGGAAATGTCCAAGTGCAGTGAACCAGACAACGGTGGCAATGGTGAACCAGTGGCTGCCTGATATTGCCTTGAAAAAATCATCAGCGCCTTGGCCTACCTCTCTATGTCTGCCATCTATGTACGGTCCCACATCGTGGTATGCTGCGGCCATCTGTCATCATGAAGTCTGGCCAGATGACTAACCCGGGTCCATTTAATCCTGGCATTTAAATGGCAAATACTCTCATAAAATTGAACACTGGATCGCACATTTGGAATATTTTGCAAGAAATTAAGACCTATCATGTTCCAAAATAATAATAATAATAATAATAATAATAATAATAATAATAATAATAATAATAATAATAATAATAATAATAATAATAATAATAATAATAATAATAATAATAATAATAATAATAATAATAATAATAATAATAATAATAATAATAATAATAATAATAATAATAATAATAATAATAATAATAATAATAATAATAATAATAATAATAATAATAATAATAATAATAATAATAATAATAATAATAATAATAATAATAATAATAATAATAATAATAATAATAATAATAATAATAATAATAATAATAATAATAATAATAATAATAATAATAATAATAATAATAATAATAATAATAATAATAATAATAATAATAATAATAATAATAATAATAATAATAATAATAATAATAATAATAATAATAATAATAATAATAATAATAATAATAATAATAATAATAATAATAATAATAATAATAATAATAATAATAATAATAATAATAATAATAATAATAATAATAATAATAATAATAATAATAATAATAAAGGAAAAATTAATTGTTCTTTCTCACTAGCCGTGTGTAGGACGCACTATAAAAGGGTAGAAACAGACTGAAAAATTCAATGCCATAGCCGGGATTTGAGCCACGGATCTTCTGGTCTCTGTCCAGCCGCACTATATCATTGAGTTACTATGGCTAACGTGCCAAAGGACATTAAATTCTCCAACTTACTCGTGTTTTAAAGTAGTCTCATGTGTTTATGAGAACTCCTAGTGGTTTACCGGGAGAAATACGAGCCAGTTGGAGAATTTAATGTCATGTTGGCACGTTGGCCATAGTAGCTCGAGTTTAGAGCATAGTTTAGAGCGGCTGGAAGGAGACCAGAAGATCTGTGGTTCAAATCCCGGCTATAGCACTGAATTTTTCAGTCTGGCTCTACCCTTTCATAGCGCGTCCTACACACGGCTAGTATGAAAGAACAATTATTTTTTTCATTAATTGTACCTAATAGTGGTCCGAAGTATAAAGCCCGGACCTTAAAGTACTTACAACATAGTAAGTCGCCACTAAGGTAGTTGTCTCATGTGTTTATGAGAACTCCTATTGGTTTACCGGGAAAAACACAGGTCAGTTGGAGCATTTAATGTCTGTTGGCACGTTGGCCGTAGTAGCTCAATGGTTTATAGCGGCTGGACGGAGACCAGAAGATCCGTGGTTCAAATCACGGCTATGGCATTGAATTTTCCAGTCTGGCTGTACGCTTTCAATAATAATAAACTCTGGCGCGGAAGCCCTAAGAGGGCCAAAGCCTATCAATCCGATTGCATGCATTAATTAGATGTATAAATTTTAATATATTTCATCGTATTTTTAATACTCCAAAGCTATCATTTGTTTGGTGTTAAAGTGTTACTAAGTTTTCTGATCTAGTATTTAATACAAACAAAATATTGCATTTGTTTTGTGTCTAACACTGTTTTCAGTTTTGCTGTAGGCTTTCAGAATAATAATGTCAAGCACGAAATTATTATTCTATGGTCCAAATTCAGAAAGATATTTAGTTTCTGCAAGTAATGCGAAAAAAATCCAAAAGAGGCATGTTGAAACAATTCTTTGTTCCCTACTTGACAATGCGTGCAGGTTCAAACCCCGCATATATTTAACTTAAAGTTGTGCAGTCAGGGTTGTACAGAGAGGTTCTATAGAGATCGATTTTCAGTTAGTTTCGGCATGCTCTTTAGTCCGACAGATTGTCATTGCATTTCGCAGTTAGTCATTGTCAACCTGGATTCCAAAGCACATAAGTAGCTATGCAGTAGCTTTAAAAACTGTAGGAGAGGAATCATATTATACACTGGGTACAATTATTTATATACAAATGTTGCCAATATCTGTTTCATCTAGTAAACATTTAAATCATGTCGATATTGGCTTCAGAATTTTGTTCCATTGTGGCTCAAACCCTGATTTTGAAACTCTTAAAAATTTCAACGTTTTATATGAGTGAATTCTGAGAAGCTCCAGTTCCAAAGTCAAATACAACAATGGCACATATTCCCCTACTGGATCGAAGAAACATATGGTATTCAAATTCCATCAGAGATGAAACTCCGAAGAGGTAAACGAAGTTAGTTGCCTTACTGCTTAAAATATCTCGGCGACTCGACATAGGTATAAAGGAATGAGAGATGATCACACTCGCTCTTACGCTCTGCCTGCTTCAGAAATCACAGACATTCACCGGAAGGCAGATTCGATGTTATGCATGTCGGTCCTTTCTACAGGTACCTACTTATATTGCCTTCGAATGGACTGGTTGTGCAGCATGGACTTTGTACTCACCGTGTCACGCACCGGTGGACAAAACGCCAAAGAAAATCACTCTCTCAAAAGAAATTGGCTCTGCCTGACAGATCTGTAAGGAACAGAAGAAGCTGCTCCCCTGAATCTCAGTAGAACCAGAAACTTAACTATTTAAAAAAGGACCTTAAGTTATCATTTTGGAGAAATTGTATAGCCAGGAGGTTTGAAATTATTAATCACCGGCTCAGATGAACATATAGCTGCAGCTCGCTTCGTGGTGTACTGATTGTGTAGTTCTCTCACATTTAAAAATTTCCGAGTTTGAGTTATCTGGACAAGGTCTTTTTCAGGACTTTTCCATATCTTAAAAGTCCAATGTCGATTTACCTTATGCACGCTCTACAGAGAACCCGCTCCCTTGAGCACTACTTCTTTTATTTATGTCCAATATGAATCAGTAGGTTAAAGAATATTAAACTTAAAAACAAAATAGAATGCAAACCAGAAGACGTGTAATAGTTTTCATTTTAAAAATCTTATACCTATGGCCTATATACCCACTAATAATTAGCCCGCCTCGGTAGCATAGATGGTGGCGTGTCTGCCTCACGTTCAAGAGGTCCCGAGTTCGAATATCGGTCAGGGTGAGTTACCTAGATAAAGTTTTTTTGGGGTTTTCCCTTATCTGAAAGACGAATGTCGGTAACTCTAAGCTCTATGGACCCCAGGCTCATTTGAGCATCAATTCACCTATTTCATTCATCGCCCGATATGCCTTAATGTTGGAGGACGTAAATTACCAAAAAACAAACAACTAATAATTAAATACCGGAGGGATGTGCGCAGACATGAGATACAAGTTAAGTCAGATTTACAGCACGGCCATCAAATGCGCAAACGTCGAAAACAACGTAACGTAGTTCTGGTAAACTAGTGAACCATTGCCTTGCAAGTGTATGCAGACGCAAGGTCCAGGTGTAGTATAACGCAACAGTTTTGTTTCTTCTCGCTGTAACTGTCATGGTTTTTTTTTCAATATATATCTATGTATATAGATATATCTTTTTCTTTTCCTTATTTAACTGCGACCCTCTACGCGGTGGAACGCTAGAGACATACGTTCTAACGACCATGGCTAATGGTCAGGCTGTATCCACCTGCAGTTGTTTACATGCGCGAGGCATAGGAGTACAGTCCATGTGCGCACGTATGGAGCAGGCATAGGCGTCCGGCCTCAACTTTATATAAAAATATCGCTTGTATATATGTGTAAGTAATCTTTTCAACCAATTTTGATAGTTACTTCATCATTGAAAAGTCCTTCTTTCTGAGAGAGATGAGCTTTAAAACATTTTCTTATTTGAAGTCATAAGTCACTCAAAGACGAAAAAGGGTATACGAAGCCCTAAATGAGAATGTCATGGAATAAAAGGTAGTTGTTCTAATCTACAGAGAATAAGTGTAAAAACAGATGCTAGTTACATTATATTCCAAAAATTGCATAGAGAACAAATTAAGACAAGTCAAATGTACAGTCTGTCCCCAACGCTGTTTAAGTATTAGACGATATGGTTTAGAAATTGAAATAGGAAATAAACTCAAGAATAAAAGTGGTGGAAAAATTGATAACGCTTTTATTCTATGCAGATGATGTGGTGATTATAAGGAATAGCCAAAAAAGTGAACAAACCAAATAATATTATACGAAGGGCGGTGTTTAAATTGCACACAATGAGTAAAGAACATAGAGAAAACAAGAGAAAACTAAAATTATTGCACGCCACAGGACCTATCCTGTCCGCACAAAGCTAAGCATAAAAGCAGGAACATGGGAACGGCTTTTCTATTTTAAATACTTCGGATGTGACATATGTATAGGTACATATGACGTAGAATATAAAACTGGTAAATTTACACAAAAAATGTGGAATAGTCTGTAAAAGTTTGAAACATAAGACGTGAAAGGAAGCAAATCTGAAATTTTATAAACAATGACATTAACAGATTTTGTTATATGCAAACGAATTATATATTTTAAAACACAGAGAGGTAATATGCAAAGTGTTGAAATTAGTTTTTGAAGGATTTGGAAAGTTCTTCAAAGTGGGACTAATACATAACATGGAGAGATGTTTGTTACAGGGAACTAAATTTAATTTAATTTAGAAAATTGAAGAATACAAAAAATAGCTGGAAGAAATATGTGAACAAAATGAATAAAGAGATAATACGCAGTGTACATACATCGTCCTACACTTCAAGGTAGAAGAAATGTTGGTCGCCCAAGGAAGAAATGTAAATGACAGAGTGAAGACAGAACAAGCTGGAGACGTAAACCCCGGAATGAAGAAGACGAAGCAATGTACACAACTGGCCATGATGTAACTTTGGGAACGAAAATGTTTCTCTAGCCAGAATTATGCCCTGTACTAGCCCAATACTTCCCCGAGTCCGGAACTCCGAAAATGTATGCTATCTAATAATTCAAAAACGCAAAGTGCTTCTAGAGGTAGGAACTACACCTATAGATAATATATTCCAAAGTAAGGGCCGCCGATATTATCATTGAAGTTAAGGGTGTGGAGTAAATCGAGCAATAAACTAAAATTAAAATACCTACACTTTATAGATAGTCAACATGAAAAAATCAATGTCATGGACAGGATTTGAAACACGGATCACCTGGTTTCCGTCCAGTTGCTCTAACCCATTGAGCTACCATGGCCAACGTGCCGTCCTGACATTAAATTCTCCATTTGACTCGTATATTTCCCCAGTAAACCACTAGGGGCTCCCGCATCCGAGATACACCAGGCCATGGCATTGAATTTTTCATGTTGACTCTATCTATCATAAACCTTAGCCTATATATGGCTAGCCCGCCTCGGTAGCGTGGTGGTAGAGTGTCTGCCTCACGCTCAAGAGGTCCCGAGTTCGAATTTCGGTCAGGGTGAGTTACCTGGATAAGGTTTTTTAGGGGGTCCCCTTACCCTGAAAGATGAATGTCGGGTAACTTTAAGCTCTGTGGACCCTGGGAACATTTGAGCATCATTTCACCCATTCCATTCATCGTCCGATATGACTTAAAGTTGGAGGACGTAAAATTACAAAATATATATTATATATGTATATATATGGCTAGTGTGAAGAAACAATTAATTTGCTTCAATTAACTAAAATAATAAGAGTTAAATGATGAATCCTGGGACTCAAGTACTTACGATAGTAAGTCGCCGCAAGCGGTGTATCTCAGATGCGAGAGCCCCTAATGGTTTACCGGGGAAATATACGAGTCAGAAAGAGAATTTAATGTGAGGACGGCACGTTGGCATGGTAGCTCAATGGGTTAGAGTGACTGGACGGGAACCAGGAGATTCGTGGTTCAAATCCCGGCCATGGCATTGAATCTTTCATGCCGACTCTATCTATCAAAAACCTTGGCCTATATATAGCTAGTGTGATGAAATGATTAATTTCCATCAATTAACTAAAATACCTGCATTTTTCTTAGCTGGGGACGTTATTTATTTTTCTTGTCATTAAACAAATCGGAATTTCAAACCCATTACATAAGGATACGCTCAAGCTTACTGTATTTTACCATTGTACCCACAAGGAAACAATTTTTAAATGTTTATGTCGATTAACATGATCATGATGATGATTGAAAAGGGATAGTGAAAGGTCTTGCGACTTCTCTGTGCTACGACCTAGTAGCTCTACTGTGCATTACCCTACTCTACAAGTCCTAGCTTATATTAAGGCTATTAAAAAGCCTATAAGCTTTTGGGTTGCTAATAAAGCAATCTATCCTGGAGTTGGAAAGTTCGACTTCAGATGCCTTTGTCTTTTCCAGGCAATAGCTTCACGCCCACAAAAATATGTGTTACCTTTTCTCTTTCTTCTTTACAGAATCTTCAAATATTCGTCCAAATCTTCCCCATCTTATAGAGATGATCCTTTAGAGGGTAATGTCCAGTTAGAAGGCCATTTATTAGCCTTAACTCCTGTTTGTTGAGAGCGAGAATCCTCTTGGATCTCTTTGCAGAGCGTCCAATGAACTGTTTTGCATGGTCCTGCTTTGGAACTTTTCCTCAATAGCAATTGGGGATGTTATTTCTTTACCTTCTCATTAAAAAAACATAATGTCCAACCCATCACATAAGGATACGCTTAAGCCTATTGTATTTCACTATTATACCCACAAGAAACAATTTTTGAAATGTTCATATCGATTAATATGAAGTAGATAAAAGATTTATCTTTTCAAGAAACATTTATTGAGGAAAGCGTATAACCTCATAATTTTAAAATATATCATTTCGAAACTATTCACACTTATGCCAAAATATTTATAGAAATTTGGAGGGAATGAGAAAAATCAGAACAAATCTTCAGTGCCCCAGGGTAATTTAAATCATAATAATACTCTGTCATTTATAGGTTCTCTCAACCTTAAAAGACAGTGTGGAAGTAAACGGGATATATCTCTGTCTCTGTCTAACACACGTGAATTCTCATTAGCTTCATCCTTATGCGGAATATTTTCTCTATCGTATTATATCATTTTACAATCGTTTTGTGTTACTAAGGGCACAAATTTTTCGAAAATGCTTGCTTTTCGGTAAAACTCCAATATTTGCTATTTGTAGGTTCACCAGGTTCACCATGCGGTAACTATAAAGCTTACCCTATAATACTACAACAATTTTTTCTTTGGTAGAGAAGACTAGGGTGCTCTTACTTGCCAAGTTTGGATTATCCATGTTAAATCAGACGAGTTTTATAATGTTTTATATTACGTAATTAGGAAAATTTTATATTTTATTTTATAATTATTAACTATTTTATTATTGGGTTTACATCGGAGGGGGGAAGCAAGAAAAATGTAAAAGAGGGTTGAAGGCAATTTTAAAATAAACCGAAATCCACTAACTTCTTGCGTTCATCGTATGTCAAACAAACAAAAGGAATTCATCTATTCAAAGAAACGGTGACATGCGCGAAGCAAGGAAGGCACCTCCCATCTAACGTAAGCAGATTGTTTGCAACAAGAGTTCCTATGAGTATGTTTATATAAGTAAATTAAAATCAAATTAAAACATACTCTCTTTTTAAAATTAAAAAATTTAAAGGTAATCAATGTAATATTAATAATAAATATTCACGACATCGTGTGAAAGATTGTGAAGTGTTACGTGAAACTATTTAACAGTTTTGTATATACTTATAGTTTTGGAAAAACTAAAAATAAAAACTAAAAATATGAAAGCAACGGGCCAAGATTGATTAAACGCAGAGTTATTTAAATATGGGGGTTATTGCTAAAGCTCCGACTGCTACATTTCTACAATATGTGCTGGAAGAAGCAATGTATCTCAGAAGATTGGCTTATAGCCCAAACCATCTCTATCTTTAAGAGAGGGAAACGAAATGACTGTAGCAATTACAGAGGAATATGTTTACTGGATACGGCCTATAAAATATTTTCTAAAATAATAAACAAAAGGTTGAAGAATATAGCTGAATATCTTCTCTCGGAAGAACAAAGTAGATTTAGAAGAGGCAGATCCTGTGTAGATAACATTATTATTGTTAAACAACTAATTGAAAAACATAGGTAGTTTAATAAAGAAACGCATATGGCGTTTGTTGACTTTGAAAAAGCCTTCGATAGGGTAAACCGATGTAAAATGTGGCAAACATTGGAAGAACGTTATACTCACAACAATTAGTAAAAATGATACAATGTTTCTACTTCCAAACAAAAATAAATGTGAGGAACAATGGTAAAATTTCTAAAAGAATTCTTACTAATCAGGGTGTCAGACAAGGGTGTACTTTATCACCTACACTTTTTAGTATTTATATTGACGACCTAGTGGACAAGTGGAAGCAGCTAGTGAATGTAGGTTTTAAAATTTCAAATAAAAACTTTTTAAATATTTTATTGTTTGCTGACGACTTAGTTATTATACAAAATAGCAAGTCAGCCCTGCAAAAATCTATTTTTAAACTTAGTGAACTTTGTAAGCAATATAATATGAAAATTTCTTTTATAAGATAAAGGGTAATGGCATTCATTGGGAAAGAGCCAATTAGAACAAAAATAGTTATAAATAATCGTTGCGTTGAACAGGTAAGCTATTTTAACTACTTGGGAACTGATGTTAGTTATGACAAGGAATATGATGTCTACAATAAAATATGCAAATTTCAAAGAGTGCGTGGAACAATAAATAAAACATTTAGAAACAAAATACGTAAAGAATCAAAATTAAAGTTCTACAAAGTTATGACTGTACCTATACTGACATACGGAAGTGAGACTTGGACTTTAACTAAAAATCAACAGAGTAAAATACAGGCTTCAGAAATGAAATTCTTGAGAAGTATGAAAGGATGCACGAAGAGGGACTTAATAAGAAATGAAAATATAAGAAAAGAGCTGGACAGTTTTAGTATGAATGATAGGTTAAACACCTGAAACAAAAATGGAAGGAACATGTTGAAAGAATGCCAGATAATAGACTTACAAAACATATATTGCAGTATCATCCTAAAGGTAGGAGATCGGTGGGCAGGCCCAGGAAACAATGGCTGGAGGACTTCGAAGGCGGAACAGGCACTTGATTGCCTATGCCATGAAGTGAAAAAGAAGAAGAAGAAGAAGAAGAAGAAGTTATGGAAAGGGAAACTTAGAAGAAACAAAATATTCTTAAACTAAGAAGTATATTTAAAGTTTTTATCATTGCATGCCTCCATTTGGTTTTCTGTAACATATATTTTTGATTGAAAAATCGTGTTTTGAACTATAAAGTTACAAGTAAAAGGAGTAACGATTAAAATGCATCCACTCAAAAACTGAATCTCTTAAAATAGAATTTAATAGCAGTGTAGATAGTTCCATATTAATGATGTATCATTTACAATACAATATCAAACCGGCAGACTGGTCGCTGTCATGACCGAAGTTGTCATTGTATGCAATGTACCTTACGTGTACCTAATGTACCCTGTGGTATAAGACCTGTGGTGTCTTCTATGCGTGAGACGCGCTATACATATCGGAAACAAAAATATTTCAATAAAAATTTTTCAATATAATGGGAGATAATATGTTAAAGAGCCTAAATTGCAACCCTTGATAATTTTTTACTCATTTTTCATCAATTAGTCTCTATAGATAGGCAAAATAATGAAGGCTTGGTTTCTGCGCTTTGAGGCAAAACGAACTCTGTGAGAGTGGAATGAAATGTCAGCCGTTAGTGACCCCATATCTAATAGACTCTGTTCCTCTCACGAGAATGTGGCTGTAAGGAAGGTATTTGATAACAACTCCAGCGTTTTCTCAGAAAAAAATTATAATTAAGAGTTTCAACAAATCAACAAGAACATACGCTTCTATGTTAGCAATACTGAGATATTAAGGTAGCGCGGATCGCAGGTGGTCGTCATCTTTGATGCCAAACACATTCCTTATAGCCACATTATAATGAAAGAAACATGTAGTTGAGGTAGAAGTAAGAGCTATTTATGGACATCATGGTGAGTTGGCCCCTACCCCTCCAAAGATCAGGACACCCCTCTCGTTGCAGGCCTACAGTAGCTAACAGCTTATTTAGCGGAGTAGTATACACAGTTTGCCGGAGGTGTTTCCGGGAGCCTACGTAACCGGGGTGTCGCCTTCTCTCTGTATCTAGACACCTGGTTCAGCCACGCTCGAAATGTGATACACCTCCGTGAGATAAACTTACACTGTTAGGTCACCGCACTGGATCCCCTCATTTCTTTCTGCGACTCTCAGGTTATATACTTACATACTCATGTGAGAACATTTAAAGGTAGTTAAACTTTAGATGCATTATTTATACACGTAAACATAATGCAGTGCGTATTCCGCGTACTGTCTATTGCACTGGGGGTTTCCGTTGCAAAACTCCCGCGTTACTTATTAAAGAATGAAGTGACAAGCAATGCGTTGAGTAGGTATGCCCTGTTATAAGTTGAGATTTTCTTATATTTTTCTTACTATGCAACACTCTTAGAGACTTGTTTAGAGAGTATTCAAATAATATACATTTGTTAACTTTTTTGTTCCATTTATACCTCGCCTTTAACTGCAGAGGTCATATCGGCGGCCATTCTTCTTTAGAAGATGTCGATGGTGTTAACTCGTAATCGTTGGGTTTTAATCATTAGATCACGCACGCATTCACACTCTCATTCATACTTTCAAACTCTGGGGAACATGGGGAATAATCTTGGTTGGAGAAACATCACCAGCCCCAGCCGATAACCGAACAAGGGACCCTTGGCACAGCAGACAGGTGCTCTAACGACTGAGCTACGGAGCCAGCCTTTGTTAATTGTTTTCTCCGAAAGAACATAACTTTTCCGTTTCTTAGATTTAGCATTGTCCTTAACGTATTAACCAGAGATCTAATGGTTTCTCTTTTTTTTAATTAGGTCCTCCAACGATAAGTCATATTGGACGATGAATGAAATGGGTGAAATGATGCTCAAATGAGCCCAGGGTCCATAGAGCTTAGAGTTACCCGACATTCGTCTTTCAGGATAAGGGAAACCTCCGTAAAAAATCTTATCCAAGTAACTTACCCTGACCGAGAATCGAACTCGGGAGCTCTTGAACGTGAGGCAGACTCTGCTTAGAACTGGACTAATAGAAAAGGCCTTCTTGAAACATCCTACACAGCTATTTATATCCTTTGCACTGTCATAAAAAGTTTTTGTTCAAACGTGAATTTTCCATGGAATGAGATGGCGGGGGAAACCGGAGGTCCCGGAGAAAACCCGCCCCAGCGCCGTGTTGTCCATCACAAATCTCACTTTGCGGTCGCCTGGGATGGAACCCGGGCCGCCTTGGAGAGAGCCAATCGGTCTAACCACTGAGCCACGGCGCGGCCAACCCTGCGCCGCGATGTCCACCACAAATCTTGCATGCGGTCGACTATATATTGCCTTTAAAATATCATATTCTGTACATGACATCGAGAAGCAACTGAACAGCAACAGCGTTTAAAAAAGTAACAGAAGTTGAAGCATTTAAAATCAATAAGAGATATCTCGCAAAGAAGCCGTTAGGAATTATTTGAGTTTTAAAGAGACTTACATATTTTTGTGGAATGTGTTTTCACCTATCTCTTAATGTTTATAATGTATATAAATTTTTTAAAGAAGCGGACTTCACAGGAGTTTTAATATATGTATTTTATTTCTTGTGAAAATTCGTTAAATTTGTGATATATTAATCAGAATTATTACCTTTTTCTTTTACGAAATCAAACATTTCGAAACATTTTCCATATAAAGGGTAGTTTGCGGTGGGAGAACTTTTCTAAAAATGCCCGTGTTGCAAGTTAACTACAAAGTTTTGCTTTTTGGGCTATTCACACACACACACACACACACACACACACACACACACACACACACACACACACACACACACACACACACACACATACACAGAGAGAGAGAGGGGGGAGATAAGTATAGGATATTTTCCATTATTTCTGTTTAAGATGCTTCAGAATATGTGAGATCTTGGGATAACTATTTTGGGTGGAATACATTACTTCGTCCAGTTGGTTTGTACAGAAGTGAAAATGGATTACAGAACGTTGCCAAAATATGAATAAAGGCAATTAATTATCAAGAAGACTAGTCTCAATCAATTCTGGGCTTCTGGGCCTGATTTGTTGTCAACAATAATATAGGACTGAAATGGATATTTTGTGTTTGAAGTTTTCATTGCATGGAATTATTCTATTGATCTCATTTCATAAAATATGTATTGCAGTAAAGAAAATACGCCATTACACATTCAATCATGTGTTTATGTTAAGGTATATAACTAATCGATCGCTGGAGGGAAATACAATTTTGCATATTAGATACTTATTTGAATATGCACTGTAATATTTGTTGTTTGGCCAATATTGCCAGATAATGTCCATATTGTAATCCGAATCTAGCTATTTTGGTACTTTACAAACATTCATAGCTATATCTTATGCCTGTTATGCTTCAGTTAAATATTAACCATTAACTCTACTTTAAAATACATTTATCTTATACATAGACTGCATATAAATTGGATTGAAATTCTACAAGATTATGTTCCTTGTAAAATGTAAACAATCTATCTGAAAAATATCTAAATATACTTCAGTAAGGGATTATAAAATATTCTTCCATGAATACACTGCTGAATGCACTCAGCATAAAATATTGTGTGTCCATTTTTGCCTTATATTAGTTTTTGGTAACTTTTACTTCGTTTGTTTATATGTGATGAAAGCAGAAATAGACTAGATCGAGCAATCTTCCTAATTGTATTTTGTGAACCGTAACATCTGTCATAGGGGCAAAGCGTCATAACATGACAGTGGCACAGTGCTGCCAAACCATTAGCGATACATATAGATGAAGTTATGATAATACCAAATTAACCACAACAGAAAATGCTCAATATCTTGGAATATTGTTTGACAAAAAATTAACTTGGAAAAAACACATTGAAAAAATTAGAGATAAAGCAATTAACCGTTTTAAGATATTAAAAAGACTTGCAGGAACTAAATAGGGTTGTTCAAGATCTACATTAAAAACTACATATAATACGTATATAAGGCCAGTTCTTAATCACTGTGGAGAAGTACTGATAACATCATCACCTTCAACTTCCATGATACTGGAGCGCACACAAAATCAAACTCTTAGGTTAATTACTGGAGCTATAAAAACTCCTCCTGTAATAACCTTACAAGCATTTACATGTAACAGACCCATAATGACAGATTTAGAAATGCAAGCCCTTTTAACATACGAAAAGCTCTTAAGAATTCCAGAGAATAATAAATGGGTAAAACAACACACATCCACCTTCAGTTTGAAAACTCAATTAGGCTTCATACAAAAAGTTCAACAACTAAGAAATAAACTAAATTACCCTTCCAAAATAGAACCTTTCATGTCTCTTAATAACCCACTGAACATCATTGAATTAGAATACTACCCAGATTTACTTGCAGATTTTAAAAAGAAGGAATACTCATCTACAGAAGCTACAGCATATGCCCTTGAAACCATAAATGTAAGATATCCAGTTGAAAAATGGACACACATCTATACAGAAGGCTCTCTTTACAATCAAGAAGATGGATCAGGAGCAGGAGCTGCCTGTAAATTCTTTTCTTTCTATAAGCATGTTGGAATTTACTTAACAAGTTTTGATGGAGAAATTGATGCAATTTGTAACTATTTGCCTGGACAAAAAGCTTTCCAACATAGTTTTCTTAACAGATTCTAAAGCAGCTATTCAGGCTATTTCAAATGACTACCAAAAAAACCGAAAAGATAAATGAAATTCATAATATGATTAAACATCTTCAAAATTTAAATATACGTATAGTTTTCCAATGGATACCATCTCACTGTGGAATTTCTGGCAATGAGCAAGCAGATATGTTAGCCAAGAAGGGTTCCAAAATATCTCAAACAACGAAACAAAATATCCCCTATGAACCAGTTAAAAGATTAATCAAAAACATCTTCACAAAACTATATAACAACTATCTAGTTTCCTCTGAAAAAACTTAATTGGAAAGATCTCCAAAGCAAACTAAATACAATTCCAGAACTACCTCGAAAATCTTCAGTTGCAATGTTCAGATTAATCACAGACCGCGATTGGTTGAATGGACATTTATTCAAGGTTGGATTAACAACTTCTCCACAGTGCTGTTTATGTGGTAAAGACGATTTAATTAACATCGATCATCTAATGGTATGTGAAACTCTCCAAAATCAAGATCTAGTCTCCAAATATTGGGAAGCAAGAAGAAAAATGATTTTATTATCAAATTCTGAGCATTAAATACACACACATATAGATCCAGAGCAAAGATTCTTAAATCATGATCTTATGAGCTTTTTAATGCTTTTATTAGAAGCTTATTCCTAAAGTATTTGACTATGAATTTTATAGATGCCCTACTATGTAACCAGTCTTGCGCCGTGGCGTAGTCATCTAAGGCAGCATGCCTTACCGGGTTCGATCCCACCCATGTGGTGGGGACTTTATATACCGGGTATAGGACCGGTGCCCACTCAGCATCGTGAGGAAAGTGAGGAGCTTACGTTAGGTAAGCGGCCCTGGTCACGAAAACCAACATTCCGGCTGGGGGATGCCGAGATGCTGACCATATCTCCTCCCCGTATCGGTTGGATGATCGCCCACCTCTGTCGTGCATAAGTGGGCGTGAGGCCGGCAGTCGGGTTGGTAGGCTCAGGCCCAGGCTGTTAGACCATGGGTTACCTTACTATGTAACTAACCTATAAGTAATATCGTAATGGTTCCATGCTTTATATATAATGATCTAGTTTCTGCCTATGTCACAAGGATACCTTTAAAGTATAAAATACCTCACAAGTTGTTGGCCCTTCTTGCTTTTCTCTTTGCATTCTCTCTCTCTATCTCTCTCTCTGTCTCTGTCTCTGGCTTCAACCGTTCCAGCTCACCGCCTCAGTGTTGCCCCTCTTTTTTCCTTCTTAATTGTCCTCAACATTAAGTTAGATAACATGCATATTATGGTTAAACTATTCATAGAAAACATATATAATAAATCTACAAAATAACCCAGAAATTTCAACGCTGCCTTTGCGTCGGAATTTCCTCTTGGCATTTCTTCACAGACATACACAAAATAGGCTGTTGTGCTATTAGTCACTTAGAATAGTCTTCAATGTCATTTTATATAACCACTGACATACTATGAACAAACGTGTTATCTGAATGAATCCTCCGGACATTTACACTAGAAAAATAGTCATTTTATGATGAATGTTGTAAAAAGATTCCGGTAACAAGTTATATATCTGTGTGAGAATAGAACAAAAAGAGCATTCGGTTATGTATACGTTTACTTTATAAATTAGCAATTCACAATATAATCCGTACAGTATCAGGACACAATCCAACATGTTCATATTGATTAACATAATTTGCAACCCAGTACAGGTCTATCCTCTCAATGCAGTCCCCTTGAGCTGTATGCACTTAGGCCACACATAAGCTGGAACGTGCCAGCTCTAGTTTCCAGTCTCGGAATATTCCCGCCTTCGATCCCTACAGCTGGCATCAATATTTTATATTTCTTCAGAGTTCAGTTCCCTGGAGATAAAGGTAGCAACAAAAGATGTTTGGTCGATGTGTGAGGGCCGATGAGGACCCCCAATTCCTAATTTTACTAACACTAGTAGCAGAGGTGGTGATGGTAGGGGGATGTAGTGGTTAGGCCGTATACCAGGTGGTCCAACTGCTCTGTCTTTAACATAAGCAGATATCTCTTCGTGCATTATAATATTTACAGAACACAACGGGGAAATTCCAATTGAAATCACTGCACTGGTGTGAGCGGAATACATAGGGCAATTCGGTCCTGGGTACAGCCTCTTATCGTTCGGGACAGGATCCGGTACGTTTAACTGGAACTGCCGTTATGTTCTGCAACACTTAACGCACGAAAGGATATTTGCTTACGTGAAAGACGGGACAGTTGGGCCACCTGCTATATTATGCCTTTTAGATATCCTGGAACTGCTTTTACAAGGTATGTCGAATTCACTCCGAGGCAACTGCTTGTCGGTTTTCAAACTCCGAGAAGCGAAGTCGTCGATGGAGATTTCTTCGAAGCCCTAAAAAGTGATTTTCACGTGAGACCAAATTTGAAGATTGCCTTGCTGTGAAGTACCTGAACATATTAGTGATGTCGTGGTCACTCTCCGTTGAGAAATTGCCTTCTATTCTGCAGTTTCTCTTGCCTTCCCATCCAGGTTTGCAGAGTGTACAAATACTGCCACCCATCGGCTTTAAATTTCTGTTTTCATATATCTTCGAAGAGATGCTGGCGTTTATTATTCTCTGTGATATCTGCCAACATACTAAAAGTGTCTGTATAAATGTGTTATAATGTACTTATATATCAATCTAAATCATTTAAAAAATTTTTTATTACAAGTTAGCTTATATTGCTAGCTACCAATGACTTCCATTGACGTATATCGTACAACTTTATGAATGACAGAACAAATAAGGTATAAATCAATACAGTAGGCCCATCATGACTCTCCATGTAGTAATCGCTACCCCTTTTTCCTTAACTTCTTAATACACTAGAAATATACCCTGCGTCTCTTTTCTTTTAATTAATGTCCTCCAACGTTGTCATGTCGGACGATGAACGAAATGGGGTGAAATGATGCTCGAATGAGACCAAAATTCATAAAATTAGACGATATTTGTCTTCCAAGATAAGGGAAAACCGCGGAAGAGTCCTTACCCAGATAATTAACCCTGACTCAGGTCATCTTAAACGTGAGGCTGACATACAACCATCTATGCTATAGAGGCGGGTATCTCGAGTCTGGAGCTATTTCTTGCAATAAGAATTTCATACACATTTAGGTTGGAAATAATTGATTATATAGTAATAATAATATATTAAATGTTATTCATAATAAATGATGGTAACAGTATCGCTGATAAACTTCTAAGACATTTAACTAAGTAACTTCTTTAAAATGTTCTGCAATACTGCATGCCATACTTCAACGCAATCTTTAATTAAATTCCAAATAAAACCAATCTTACCACAACTGGAACACTAGACTTTAAACTACGATATAATTCCTCAAAGATTGTATTCATTATTATTCTGTCGCGGCGCTGGGCATAAACTTTTCGGCACAAATCGATAATAGACGGCGGATAATGTTTCACGAGCTTGCATGAGCAGTTAACGATAACGCGGCGAGTGATCACAAAAGCGGTAAACAATGTTATCTCAGATAAAGGACTCGCCGCCACAGGTAGGATTTCATGTTTCGAAGTTTCTAGAGATATCTCGATTGACGGAGAATGGTTGCTTTTCTTGTTTGTTCGTGAATGTTCTCGACTTATGAATGGACGTATAAAAAGGATGGTGGCACGCCAGCAGGTCAGTTGTGAACAGTTGTTGTGAAACGAGACAGCTGGAAGTGTTATTGTAACGAGAGCTAATGATGTAATCAACTGCAAGTGTTTCTTGTTGTCATCGACCTTGGTAGACTGATGGTGTATGTAACGTAATGCTGCTGTAATCTATAAGAGTATTTCTACGGAAATAAAGGAGATTTTTAATTTCTGCAACTCGGCCTTTTAATTCTACGAACCCACAAAGTTACAATACATACCTACACTATTTTATTCGGTGGATAACAATAACATCTTAAGCATACCCAATATTAAATTACCTAAAATTAGGTTAAAGCATATAAAGTAATTGGAGGCTCTAAACCAAGGTTAAAAATATATTCTCATAATTGTATTTGGTGTAAGTAAAGATTTTTATAACAACTTCTCGTTATAGATAACCAGGGGCGGCTTCTGAAGGGGGTAGCATGTTTGCGCTAAAACCAAAATACTGGGTCTCCCTTTAATGTAATGGCATATTCCATTTCGAGTTCATTTCGACCTTGTCTAGTGCAGGGGACCTGAGCGCGCTGTATTGTTTGCAGGTGCCAAGTAGTTCACTCCCAGATGCAAACCACTGGCATACAATAGGGAGGTATAGGGCAGGACGAACCTAGGATATGCCGAAGCATAGGAGGGTGATGCGGGGCGTATGGCTGCATGTGGTTGGTTAACCTAGCTGCCAGAGAATAGTGGATGCCTAACCTGCTCGTTCTTATCTATTGCGCCTATGTTAAATGAAACTACTAGAACATAGCCACATGGTTTTTGCCGTGTTTTGTTAGCTCTGCCGTGTTTTGAGTAGTGCATCAGAAATATTTATTTAAATACAGGAAACTTGTGTTATAAGAAGAAACAATGAATTCCATAGTGTGTCTTTTAGCACATCCTTTTCCAAACATGACCTTAGAAGAAAATATTGGACTTAAGCGACTTGGAAGACCCATGACGAAACTAAACATCACACAAATAGTCAAAACAAAAACAAGATGTTTTAACCGGAACTTTAACAACGATGTATAAGAGAAATATTCTAGAGTGTTTATGAAATGTGAATGTTGTGTTACATGTGTTACATGCCGTTACCGTTAACTTGTGTGTAGAGCAGTCTGTAGTGACAGACTTAAAGAAATTTTGTTACTTTAAAAAATTAAGTTGCATGGATAACTTTGTGAACCACCAATTTTCAGAGCCACCAGCCGCCCCTGTAGATAACTCTAAAAAACGATAACCAATTGAAGAAATAAAAAGTCAAATATGCGTATCTAACTCAATTTTTCAAAATGTAAGGTTACAAATGTTTTTTCAAAATACTAACGCACGAAATACACAAAAGAACAGTACTTCATCCCATAGCAGTATAATTTGGACACAACTACTGTACCAATGTGTCGAGAAATGCGGAAATTGGTGCCAGCATGTGACAAATAACAAACTCGATAGAGTTCGAAAAGTCGGAGATTATGCGAAGTTACGATTATACTCAGAAATAGTTTCACGTGAAGTAGACAGCTTTTTCTTTATGAAAGAAATAAATAAGAAAGAAGAAGAAAATGGAGCACTGTCTTTGAAGGGAGTTAAGTACAATACCAGCAATCACATATGTTCTCCTTTTTCGTACTTCACGTAGGAAAATTGGCTCCCCACAGTTGTCCTGTCTGCAGAAGACAAGGAAGAAAACGATTTCTTTATATCCATTCTAAGTATCAACACTTCATATGCAGATCTTGTTATAAGCTTGTGCAGAAGGTCAACAGCTCAATCAAAGAGGGACATTCTGTCCTTTGCTCTATTAGCCGGATCAAATAATGCACAGATAATAACAAGTCTATACTACGTAGCAGTTTTTATTTTTAACAGTTGCTGCTGAACAGAGATTTACAGGAGGTGATGACAGGGCTTTCTTGTACAGTCAGTGTTATGAACAAAGTAAAGCGCTTAATATGTAGGCGTTTGTTATTAAACATTTGATGTGTACATACATATGACTTCCCTTACCATATTATCCTTCATTTTATTTAGTTTCTACAATCTATTTGTAAGAAAGCTCATTTTTCTATGAAGTTTACTTAACCGAGGTAAATATTTGTAACATTTCTTTGAAGGCGCAAGAGAGAGAGAGAGAGAGAGAGAGAGAGAGAGAGAGAGAGAGAGAGAGAGAGAACTGAGTCAGATGTTTAAAACCTGGGTCACTATAAACTGAGTAGTAGTAGTAGTGGTAGTAGTAGTAGTAGTAGTAGTAGTAGTAGTAGTAGTAGTAGTAGTAGTAGTAGTAGTAGTAGTAGTAGTGGTAGTAGTAGCAGTAGCAGCAGAAGCAGCAGTAGTAGTAACAGTAGCAGCAGCAGTAGTAGTAGAAGTAGAAGTAATAATAATAATAATAATAATAATAATAATAATAATAATAATAATAATAATAATAATAATAATAATAATAATAATAATAATAATAATAATAATAATAATAATAATAATAATAATAATAATAATAATAATAATAATAATAATAATGATAATGATAATGATAATGATAATAATAATAATAATAATAATAATAATAATAATAATAATAATAATAATAATAATAATAATAATAATAATAATAATAATAATAATAATAATAATAATAATAATAATAACTAATAATAATAATAATAATAATAATAATAATAATAATAATAATAATAATAATAATAATAATAATAATAATAATTATAATAATAATAATAATAATAATAATAATAATAATAATAATAATAATAATAATAATAATAATAATAATAATAATAATAATAATAATAATAATAATAATAATAATAATAATAATAATAATAATAATAATAATAATAATAATAATAATAATAATAATAATAATAATAATAATAATAATAATAATAATAATAATAATAATAATAATAATAATAATAATAATAATAATAATAATAATAATAATAATAATAATAATAATAATAATAATAATAATAATAATAATAATAATAATAATAATAATAATAATAATAATAGTAAAAGTAGTAGAAGTAAATATGTATGTAGGTGTGCAAGATTGGAGAATGCTCAAAGACCTCGACTAAAGACCTAAAGACCTTTTGCGACATTATTATCTCCCAATAGAAATCCAGTGAATGAAATATTGAAAAACTTACTGAGCTTAAAGACCCGCGCCTAAGGGTAGAGGCGAACCCGGAAACTTTCCGTGACTGGATACCAAAGCTGCCACGCTCTAGCCATTGCGCCATGGCACGGATAAACCAGTCTAGAAATCGCACTTTCTCTCCATGATATCGGGAGGAAAGCCTGCTTAGTGACAACACTTTAAAAAGAAGAAAAATTATAGCAAAATTAAAATAATTAATAATGTGTATTTCTCAAATGGCTAGTGCAACAGAACGTTTTTGAAATGAACTATGTGTTTTAAACAGCTTTACATGTATATGCGATCTACAGTAGAGGTAAAGTGAGGTTTTTTTTTTTTTTTTTTTTTTTAATTTACGTTCTCCAACGCTAAGTCATATCGCACGATAAATGGATTGGATGAAATAATGCTCAAATGAGTCTGGAGTTCATGGAGCTTAGAGTTACCTGATATTTGGCTTACAGGATACGGAAAAAAACCGGAAAAAACCTTATCCAGGTCCAGGTAACTCACCCTGACCGAGATTCGAACTCGGGACCTCTTGAAGGTGAGGCAGACATGCTACCACCACGCTATAGTGCTTTTTTGATTGTTTATTCTGGTTACAACATTCCTTCTTTCGAATGAACAAGACTATATATATACAAGACTATATATATATATATATATATATTTCAGTTCAATCAAAATCGTTACCCATTTATGATAAATCAATAATGGTCCTCCTCGGTAGTGCAGATGGTAGCGTGTCTGCCTCACGTTCTAGATGTTCCGAGTTCGAATATAGGTTAGGATGAGTTACCTGGATTAGACTTTTTCCGGGGTTTTCCCTTATCCTGATAGACGAATATCGGGTAACTCTAAGTTCCATGGACCCCGCACTCATTTGACCATCACTTCACGCATTTCATTCATCGTCCGATGTGACTTAAAGTTGGAGGACGTAAATTACAAAAACAAATCAATCAATGAATCAACTACATGGAAACGTGTGATTTTCTTCACGTGGGATCCTTGGAACATTGCATTTTGAGGCTCGTTATTCATTGTTTGAATTTCTCAATATTTTACCATTTTTTAAGTTCTGTCGACTTTCAGTCGTATAGAATGTAAGGGTATAGCATTATAAGGCCAGGATATGACGTCCAGTTCTTTAATTATTGAGAGAAAAAACGAATAGTGATTTTACAGTTTAAAAATTATAAATTGTTTTACAATTCAAACCTAAAGTACAAAATAGCTCCAGAATGAATAATGCCACAAAACAATTGTATTTGCCATAAATGTTGTGCTTTTTAGATTCATCTATCTGAGTTACTCAGGTGGTTATGCTCTTGCTTATAAACCCCAAGGTTCCTGGTTCAAACTAAATCTACGTGGATACCTTTAAAAAGTGCTAAAAAGTGATAGCCCTAGCTAAGTATATTTATTAGCATGAAAAGAAATGGGACGAAATTTGGGCAAATAGGCGATGCTTATAATGATTGCCCTTGACAGCATTATTAAGAAACAACACATTAGCTAATTTTATATTAAGCTTCACATTATGTTTATCTCTAACAATTTCCAGAAGTTATTTAAAAATTCGTTCAGAGTGACGACGATTTTATAAAATATTCCACAAAATTCGGCATATCGATTTTGATGGTGGAACGCCAAGAATCCCAATTACCTCATTGTTTTTCCCCACATTTCTACTTCTTGATTGATCTCCCCCCTCTTTTACTGTTAAATAAGCACATATACATATTTACAAGCTAACAACTACCAAGTCGCTATTACCTCTGCTATAGACCGCGACTTGGCTGAGTGATTAGACTGCTTGGCTCTCAACAAGGCAGCCCGGATTCGATCCCAAGCGACCGCAAAGTGAGATTTGTGGTGGACAACACGGCTCTGGAGCGAGTTTTCTCCGGGATCTCGATTTCCCCCGCCATCTCATTCCACCGGTGCTCCATCTTCATCTCATGCATCATCAGTGTGACCTCCTGCGGTGCCGTATTTAGTAATCGCGGGCGTTGAGCACTACTTATTTTATTTCATTGCCTGTATCATGAAGCACCGACGTTGGGCTCCTTAGCGAGTGCATCCATGGGGACCCCCACATTCAAGCTCGGCCAACTCCACTCGGAAAACGGGCTAACCAAACAAATGTAATACTTAGTTTAGATTACACGCTTCAGTGCTGTGCGTTGTTGGTTACATACGTAGCAAGGCGCATGTTTCATGTGTGTTTCTCAGCTACCGAACTTCGAATACTCCTTCTCACGGTAGTGCTAGTCATATAACAACATGTTTTCTTACAAATTTCTCTGTTTGTGTCAAAGACAATATCATAGCCAGAAATTGCATGTCACTCTAAAATCACTTTATAACCTAGTTGACTGAAATTTAACTTCTTCATTGACGGTTTGGGCATTTTCTCACTCCGGTCTCATATTCGTTAATTAGCAATATTTGTCGTCCAATTAATCTTCCTCCTCGTTGTGTAAACGTAGGGCTTATATTGTTTTCTGTAGCATATAATTTAAATGTTTATTCTATTTTTATCTATGTTCTATTTGCTGTAATAATGATTTTACTGTCAATTCTTCTCTAACAACCTTCTCATACAACCTCTGACGAAACACAGAAATCTCATATCTACTTTTGTCGTACTATCGTATGTTTCTTTGACAGCCCATGCTTCACTACGATAGTATATTAATAATATTGTCTTTCCTGTTTAAAAATTAGTTGTACCTTTTATTTTAAAGGTTTGTTTGTGCCACAAAGTGCCTGGAAGGTTCTTATTCTTCTTATCTTCATTTTGAACATCTGGACAATAGCAGCCAATGTACTAGATGTGTGATGTTTGATATAAGGTGATAAGTTCTAATATAATTGTACCTACATTGGGTATCACTACTGGAATGCCATTACTTTTCCTTTAATCTTACAAAGTCATAAGGTTGTACAACATACGACGTAGAAGCTACACCCATCACGTTAAAATATAAATACTAAAATTGTTTATTGAGGCAATTATAAGAATTACGCGAAATCAAACATTTTGTTCATAAATACCTTTGCGTGAAATTCGAATTTGTTCATATTGAAATTCGTTTAATGAGGTCTAGAAGTTTATAAATTATTGTCCAAAGGAATACATAAATTCTTTGAAGTAAAAATACAATATTAAGCAGATAAATCAGAAAGAACACAAAAATGCCTGTTCTTGAGATAGCCACATTTACTGCATAACACAATTAAAATAGTCATTCATCATACTTCTGTTTTCTTAAGAATTTAGATGGAAGACTCAAAAATATTCCAGAAAATAAAAACGTGGTGTCTCTAAATTAGAACAAATGCATTATCTTTGCGAGGATTGTTAAACTTGAAACAGGAAACGGTCACTGTTTATGTAAGCAAGCCTCTTCCCATTCTATGTACTTTTCAGCTTAAATATTAATCATTTGTTTGAAAGGAAGCTGATTGTTAGAGATGTGTAATTGATAGCAATAATTGTGCGCACAAAAATTCAATACTATGGTTAATGAAGTACAATCAAAATCGCAGTAAAACTATATTGTTGAAAAAACATTGAATCATTTATGCGTGTATCTTTTATTTAAAATATATCAATATCTCCTGTATCTCCTATATTATATCTTCTCTATTGCAGTGTCCCGTCCCGTGAACAGTATATTTTCGTCATAGTTTACCCGTTTGTGTTTGATTGTATAACGTTGAGCGTTTGCTTTATCCCGCAAGTACCTCTTTGTCCTCCACCTGGACAATCATTTTGGTTGTCACCGGCCATACAGACCGACGAAAGCAAACAGTCTTGGAACATTCTCCTTCTTTCTTAACGTAAGCAATAAATATGCTCGAAAAGAAGAAAGACTGAAATTATGTGGAAAAACGCCGAAGATCTAAGATTCATTTTGCTCAGAACGTTTTTATTCCATTTTTTGTTTATAAAATCTAAGTTCTAATGTTTATTTAGATTATGTTCTCGATAATTAACAGCTTCCTCCAAATAGTCCAAGGCATCCGCTAGTCTTCTAAACGCATATTCATTTGCGGTTAAAGTATTAAAATTCCCAGTGAAATATTTCCGCATACAATTTCTTTGCTAGACTATCGATATGATATGAAACGTTTTGGTCTATTCAGCATGAAAAACAGATTAAATAATAAAAGCATCCGAATAAAAAATATTCATTTTAGAGTTACTCCTATAAATTGTTCATGAAATTATATTCCCATTATTTTAGAAATAATATGTAAGAAGAAACGAAAAACAGGTGTAACATCTAATTAGCTGTTGTTTATTAGTTTAATTTTGTATGATTCTAATAGTAAACATATCCTATTTCTAATAATCCAGTAAACTTCTAAGGATGCTGCTGTCAAACTTACAACTAAGACTATTTAATACATTCAGTAAATAGATAGTAGATTGACGTTCAGCATCTCCTTTTGTTTTGTCAGAAAATACACAACCAAATGACTTTAAATAGGTTTCTTTGTTACAAACATATAGCAATTATATTTGTCCAACCATGCAAGCATAATTTGTATGTACAGTATATCAGTACGGAATGAAATAGTGTAGGAAGTTTTCCTGAAATTACGTAACAGCAGGTAACAGCAAGGACTTTAAAGTTTAAATTTCCCTCTATATCAAATGCAAGATCAGAATTTCTTAATGATTTATCTGCGATGATGATCTAGGGAAACCTTCCGTTGAGATAGTGGGAAATTCCCATTTTCGAGGACCTTAGGAGAAGTGTGCCACCCAACGCGTTCCAAATCAACTTTCATTAAAGACTATTTATCAGACAGCTACAAAAATACATTGGGTTACATTAAATATTTATGAATGTCTATAAATTTAAGTAATGATGTAACAAGCATGTTTGTGGAAAATATGCACTTGTAGATATGCTATCAATAGAACTATCCCACTTGAATAATAAGTTAGCAGCTTTTATTCGATCAATACATCTTAATTGGAAAATAATTTCAATTTTATCATTAACAGTGATATACCTCTATTTTGGTTTCAATTAAATTTGATAAATAAGGGTATATTAATGATTATCAACAAATCATAAAGACATTGGAACATTATAATTTATCTTTGGTGCTTGCGCTGGAATATTACAAGAAAAAAATTTTTAATATCTATTCACTTAAATAAAAAATTAATCATTTTATTGAAACATACCCCCATGAAAGGCCATACGGCCTATATCGGGGCGACGGGTGGTTACAGCACCCATCTATATATACCTCGACATACAGGGTCTTTGAGGTAGTCAGCCCCACGAGGCAGCCGTCTTCACCTCCAGGAACTATCCTGGTACTCATTTCTGTTAGAGGCTGATTAAACTCCAGGGCCATAGTGCGACCAGAAGGATTATGCCAGGGATAAATTCCAATGGTACCATTTGGAATCGAAACCGCGACTTCCCGATTCATAGTCTAGTGCCGTGAGCACTAGGCTACCGCCCGCCCCAAAATGTTTTATATGCTCTAAAATATTTCAAGATATAAGGTTTATATACCAACTTACGAAACATTACCAAAAAAAAACACAAAACATAATCATCTGGTTTGAAAGTACCCAAGAATATGATAATACTAAAGGATGTATCAAGAAAGGATCTACAGGAACTTGCACACAATAGATATAGAATAAATGGTGAAAACTTTAATGGAAATAAGGTCTATTACATAAAGAAAATTGCAAAATCATCAGAACATAGCACTATATTCTTAAGGAATGCACCGTTAACATTCTATGATACTAAAAGGAGGTTCTTACAATTCAAAAACTGTTAAGTGATCGATACCGACGTTTGACATTTGATCATTTACGAATTTATATAATAGTCCAGTGTAATTCTGCTTCTGGTGGCTCTAAAGCTATGTTTGAATCACTAGGAAAAGTTTCTTCTTTTAACTGCTAGACCTTACCGAGGTGTTGCATTTCTCATCTTCAGACTGTACACTTCACGTGGCTTGTGCACGTCGGAAGTCAACACAGACACTGGGCATACAGCTGCCTAACGTCTGTGCACACGCAATCTCACGACAAATCTCACAAATTCTACATCTTTACTTATGATAATCACACACAAGCGCCCTTCAGCAAATATGCAATCTCATTCAATCCTTATTCAGCAATTAGAAACAAACCTCTTCTATAATTTTAAAGAATGCTGTTCAGAAACAAGAGCCAGTGGTTTTTTCCAATGAATTCATTTTATTTCTATAATCTCTGCTTCGTTTCGACTTGGAATCTAAAAAGTGTATTATGCATTTAACTATTCGCTGTTGTCCGTCGGTACAGACTTTAAAAACGGTACAGACTTTATGAATTACAGTGTAGGGGCTAAATATATGAATATGGATGTCGCTCCTAAAACAGAAACTCGATGATTTTATTGTTCAGAATTAGGTTAGCATAATGTAAATTGGTTACATATTAAATCTGCCTTCACTCTTTAGCAGTAACATAAGATATTTATACGGGTAAATGTAAATGTACGTAGAATAATCTAAAAAGCATGCAACGAGTTTCATTACTTTTTAGCATTGAAAAACCCAGTTCATTCTGATGAACACGGCGCAATAAAATATCTTATAATTTAACTCTGCCTATGAACAAAAGGTTAAAAAGGATATACAAACCCCTGTACGTGAATACGAATGCACTGAAACTATAAATATCATGCTTGCAAAGAAGGCAGCAAAACAAAAGAGAATCGAAACCTTTTATAGCGCTAGGATACGTATTCAATACGTATGATTTAAGAGCCTTTATGTGAGAATTTTCAGTTTTTCCTTTATACGTTATAATCAAGAATGATAGAAGAGAATGTTAAATAAAAATGCATAGAGAGAAAACTTCGCCTAGCTAATATTATAAATCATTGAGCCTACATCTGTCCTGTGAGCTGCATTCGAGAGGTCCTAGGTTCAAATACAGAAAGGTCTATCAGTCTGATTATGTTCTTTTTTGTTGTTTTCGTCAGTCGTCAAGCTGAATACGGAGGATATTTACTAACAACCCAAATATTCATCTTAAATAGTAATAGTGAAACTTAAAATATGTAATTGGGATTGGGATTTCATTACGGAGGTTATTCGGTACGTAGGCCACCATGCTGGGCCCTTTGTTCCTATGCCTCAAAGTGTGGACACGCCCGCGGGCGTCCAAGGAGCCACGACAGTACAGAGGGCAGGGTCCCTACAGTTTACTTGAATAGAGACTTCCCCCGACAGGCCAGGACAACGAACTCGTTCCCCGACAGCGGAACGACAACGAGCCCAGCAGCCGAGCCCTAATGGTCCCAAGGCAGGCGATCCGAACCCCCAAGATCCCTGGCTGGCGGTCACGAAATGTTCCCAACAGAGGAGTGGAGACTAGCAACCGACCTATTGGAGCAGGAAGGTTTCCTCACAGCATATCATCCTGTCGTGCACCGCCGAGACACCCGCCGACACTTCTACCCTGAAAGAGACCACCAAATGAGAGATGATATGAAATCATAATGGAAATGAAATGGAGGGAGAGTAAATTCGGGGGATGTAATTAACCAACGCAGCATTCGCCTAGTGACCTGGGGAAAACCTCCGGAAAACCCATTGGTCAGGTAGGTCGGGCACGGGATTCGAACCCGGACCTCCCGAATGCCGGCCACGGACTAAACCACCTGAGCCATCCCGTCCGGTTAAAATAGGCAATAATAACAAATGTGCTGCAATCTATCAACAGATAATGAAAGCAAGTAGAATAGACGTCACACTAATGCCACCTGTACGGCACCTGTATCAGTTACCTGGTGCTAGGACTCCCTGGATACTTGTTGAAGCAGCCATCACGTAATAGATTTACAGTACCAACGCCTTTGTATAGATGTGATAAAACAATGTGGTATGGCATAATGATGAAACCTAGAATGCCTAACCACAAGGCGTCTCCTAACAAATTCATCGCGTTATGATCACGTAGTTAAAGTGACGGAAATAAATAAGGAAAAACGAAGTAAAAGATTAAACGAACATACAGACCGATAATAATCGTCTTAATTAGGCCATTCAGAAATTCCAGATCTTGAATGATGTGACGGTTAAGGGGGTCAGATGTTTTGTCAGTGCTTCAACTTCTTTTTTAAGAATTTCAGAAGATTCTCCGTTTGTTATAAGTAGAGACCGGATGTTATGTAAAATGAATATGCTTTAGTATTACAGATACCATATAAGAATAATAAGTTATCGTCGTGGTATTTGGGTTGAATATTATAAAGATTGTTTTCTCGTTTTTGACACCTTTGATTTTTATGTCTGCGAAGGCCATAAATTATCTGATTCTCAGAAATATCTTGGATTAACTTAACAATAATGGCAGTGCACGTATAGCTCTTGGCTCAAAAGTTTCTGAACTCATTATACCCTACCATCCCTCCTTATTGTAAGCACTTCATTTCTGGTGTATGGTATTTAGACATTTTGAAAATTTCTTCTACTTCAAATATACTCTTTAATAATATAGCTATACAAGAGCGAGGGGTACCTGAGTGTTGCACTCAGATTCGCTGGTTCGATGTCCGTCGATCTTGTACACTGACGGATTTTTCTTTGTTCGCCTTTTCACTTAGGCGAAAACTGCGATGCCTACTTTCATAACATGATCTCTTTTGCATTTCTCCTTATGCATGTTTCAAGTATGCCTTCAGTCCCGTGATGTATGTCGGTGCGGGACAGGTGGTGTAAATGCTTGTGTACTTTAAATGCAGTTCTTGGTGATAGGCGGAACTGTGGGTAGCTGTTCTCAAGTGGGGGCACAGTTGACGACCCAGAGTATTGATGGCTGCACAGAGGCTATGGTGCCAGAATCATACCTTCATATCTATGGAGGTCGCAATAAACGACGTGCCCCCTTAGTAGTTACCCTTCACCTTTAGGTACAGGCTACATCACGAAGGAGGAACAGGCGCGTTTCAACTTACGTAAATTGTGGCTAACTTCCCATGCAGGAAGTGATGATGGAAGGAACTGCAGTATGCCAGAGGGTGCAAGTCAGAGAGACGGGACGAAGTCTGCAACAAGTGCTAGTACGGCAGCTGCCTAGAGAAGGCGCTGATCAAACTCATCAACCACAGAGATATATGGCATCCATGGACAGTAATGTTTTGTTTGATCAAACGTCCGCGCCAACTGCCCGACAAGGGTATATGCTACGAAACCTAGAAGCATACCTGAAACACCAGAATGAAGGGGAAATTGGCTAAAGAAACCATGGTGGGTGAGAAACCACTGCAGTGTTTGCTAACTGGCCAGGGAAAACTCAAAAAAGTTCAATGAATCTGAAAGCTCTAGAAAACAAACTTTGAAAAAACTGATTAAATGGAATTTCGGTCTAAATATTTTAAATCTACGTAACATGTCAGCCTCAAACACTTAAACTGAGTTCCATTCCTGATTATTTCAAGTTCCGCTGTCCCAAACAAGAATGTGAGGTGTGGTTGACGTCATACTCCAAATGCATATTTTTCAATAATAGTAGTAGTAGTAATAATAATAATAATAATAATAATAATAATAATAATAATAATAATAATAATAATAATAATAATAATAATAATAATAATAATAATAATAATAATAATAATAATAATAATAATAATAATAATAATAATAATAATAATAATAATAATAATAATAATAATAATAATAATAATAATAATAATAATAATTAATAAATAATAATAATAATAATAATAATAATAATAATAATAATAATAATAATAATAATAATAATAATAATAATAATAATAATAATAATAATAATAATAATAAATAATAATAATTTCCTCCCTTATATCACCGATCGCGTGTTAGAGGCCTCAGGTTTCACTTAGTCCTAAAGTCGGGGCGAGGGAAGCCGAATCATCGAGCCTGATAGAGCAACCAAGGTTTAGAGGCCAGCCCAACGCCTGGGTGGAGAACGAGAGAAGTGGATGATAGTATGAGGGTGAAATGTATGATGGGAAAGATGGTGATGAAGCAGCTGGGGGAATGATGGCGGGGGAAATTCGAAATAGCCGTTCTAGCACCTCTCATTTTGCGATCGCCTGGGATCGAACTCGAGCCGCTTTGGTGAGAGTCGAGCAGTCTAACCACTTGTCTAAGACGCGGCCTGATAACCATAATAATAGTAAAAATGATCGGGGTATGCCAACCAACTGTTGTGTGCTGTAATGTGATTGAAAAAAATGTAGGTGAGACACGTGACCGTCAGGGATCTATTGCGGGCTACCATCTCCACAGAAAGGAATGAGCCGAAACCATAGGGCGAAAAGGGTGGAACCAGCGAAGTTGCAGAGACGTGCAAACGTTCCCAATGGTTGGTGAGATTGTGCCCAACGCACCACTGAAGTTTCTCAATACCACTCTGATTAGCAACTTCAAGGATGGAGAGGTAATAAGGTTTACCGAACGCTCCATCTGTATCATCTGTCCGCTTCTAGCAGAACTACCATGCTGACAACCAAACTCTAAAGATAAAAAGAGGCTGAAATGAGAGAGAAAAGGAAACGGGTCCTTAGAGTAGTGACACAAAGAACCTCGGATAAACTAAAGTAAGATTAGGTATTCATTAGAGAGGGATCGAACCCACGACTTCCCTAATGCCAGTCGCAAACGTTAGTAAGGCGCCACCGGCTGGGTCGTATAAGAACAAAAACAGCATGAGATTAAATGAGAAATACGACAAGGTTTCATGAGTGTCATAATGATAGCCTAAATATGATCTTAACATCAACAATGTCATTTCTTCTAAGCTTTGGATGGCTTTATCTCTTTTATATGCTTGCTTTTAGTTATTTCATTCTGCTGCATTTTATGCCCGCGTAAACAGCGAAAATGTAACCTCGACCACAGGTTGTGAGAATCGACCCTCATGGACAAGAAGTAGAGAATTAATAATAACTGTCAGCGCACACCGCTGAAATCGGACATTCTTCTGGAGAAGCATGAAATTCAGAGGTATATATTTCCTGTGCTATTTCAACGACGTGATAGCTTTTGGCATTTAAATTATTTAAAATAAAAGCCATAAAACATTTATAACTCTGCCTGAGGAACTGAACTCGGTGTTCGTCATTTCTCTACCAGAATTACATATCCCAAATGTGTAATATCCGAATATTTAAGCGGGTCTGTTTGTGTTTTCAACTATGGTAAAAGAAATGCAATGCTCATTTCAAAAAAACATATAAACATAAACATGCTGATTTGCACATTTTGTTATACGACAAAGATTACAGCAAGCTAAGGTAATGGTCCAAGTTATGCAAAGTTTGTCGCTATATGACGGCTTTAAAATTTGGCTTTATCTGTACGAAGAGAAAAAGAAAGAGCTCTGAGTAGTAAGTATAAGGTATTTGAAAATTCAAACTAACAAGTAATACCTTGAAAATGGAATTTAACGAACATTGCAATTCTTGGTTAGTAAAACTGTTCTAACTCTTACGGTTTAGTAATTAAAGTCATTCGGAAAAAAGCGGACTTCACAGGCTATTCTCAAAAATTTCAAGATACGTTATGATGTATTTATTGTGCAGATTCCAAAATTTTACAATTTACCACCTTTAGCTACATTTATTTGTCTTTACCTTGTTGCTACCTTGGCTTGCATGACGCCCTGGTCTTCTGCTCTGCCAGGTACCTCTTAACCTCCATACCTCCTTGATTACTTAATTAGCCCATTTCTTCCCCCTTCTCTTCCTTTCTTACATTTTCTACATTTATGGCCCATTTTTCTTTTACTTTTTGCAAGAACTCACCAATACTTCTTACCTTCTTTTCCTCCCTGCCCGTTAACACTTTTATAGCTACTATCCTCTTCTCTACTTTCTCCCATTTTTCTTCCCAAACCTTTTTCTCCTTATTGAAACCTCCTAGCATTTTATTAGATAGTGTTCTATGCTTTCTTTTACCCCTCACAATTCACAAATTCCCTTTTCCCTACCTCTTATCCCTCTTAGAAATATTATTCCTGATCTCATCCATGTTAACCCTTCTCTCACTTGCCTATTGCAGTAATCTACATATGCTTCTCGTCCCCAATTTCCTTTTATTTGCTTGTAAAATTGTAATGATTTCACATTTTCTAGACTTCCCTATATTTCCTGTCTTTCTATATCTTCTATTCTGCACTTTACTAATTTACCCACATCGCATGTATTCCTTTCCTCTAATCTCCATATATCTCCCATTCCTATTTTTTCCATAATTTCTCCTATCTCTGCCCACCAACTATTTGAGTTGTCTAATACGTTATATCATTAACATGAATTCAAATATTTATTTTAAAAATATCTTATAAGGTACACTCAAATGACTTCCTCTACACATGTGAAACTGTTCTATCTACTTCATGTAAATCGAGATAAAAGTTATCTTATTGCAAATTTTCTTATAGATATAAGTATAATATCGGAATATAGTAGGCTCTAAGCGAAAATCAACTCCTTAAAGAGCTGGTAGCGATATGATGTCTCTAAAATTACCTTCTCTTTGCATGACTAAAAGTAAAAAAAAATGAATAACCGCTTCCTATTTGAGCAAAAGCAGAAGTAATAAGTAATGCAGACAAATAACAAGGAATATCTCCAGAATTTATTACTCCACAAAATAAGGTTGTATAACACATATTTTGTATTTTATTGAGATCTTAATTTTCGTGTAATAAATTTTAGTCTATTCCTTAGCTTTCCAAATTATGCAAAAGTCATCAAGAATATGGAGAACAACTGAGGACATTCCCAGAAAGTTCAAGATATACATTTCATTTGTCATGAAACTATTTTGAACATATAATGTTGTTAGGGTCATTTTAGAGAAATCACAAATTTTCGAAAAATTATAGAGTCAACATGAAAAATTCAATATCATGGCCGGGGAAATATATATATAATTCTCTGTTCGCTTAATGTGAAACAAACACGCCGTAGTAGTTTCATTGTTGGTACTCCTGGTTCCCGCCTGTAAGAACCAGGATATTTTGGACATGTTCAGTATCGCCTACCGCTGCAACGAAGGTAACATGCAGTTAAAGTTGATGTTAGAGGAAACTCCGGAGATTCTTTCAAATTTAATCACTGCTGATGAAATTTGGCTACATCATTTTGATATTGAGATCAAACAGCAAATCTCAGTATGGAAATCTCCTTCATCTTCAACCCCCCCCCCAAAAAAAAAAATGTGATTACCTCTGCTGGGAAAGTTATAGTCATCTCATTCTTTGATATTCATGGAATGGTTTATCAGCATGTTGTACCTGCACACACATCAGTAACTCGACAATACTACAGGGATGTCCTGAAAACTTTGCAGATCCATATCAGGCGCAAAATACCACATTTCCGCGAAGCAGGCTGGATGCTGCACACGATAATACGTGGCCACATATTGCCAATGTTGTTGCTGAATATCTTGCAAAAATCAACTTGTGTGCATCCCTCACCCTCCCTGGAGTACGGATTTAGCCCCATGTGACTTTTTTCTACTTCCTAACTTGAAGAAACGCCTTCGTGAGAGGCATTATCCATCATCAGAAGCAGTGGTGAAGGCTGCGGAGCCGATTTTTAAGGATCTCTAAAAATGTTTTACAGCATGTTTTTGAAGACTGACAGAAACACTGGGACAAGAGCATCGCATTCAGGGGAGACTATTTTGAGAAGGATCATCAAAATTATAAGGATGAGTAAAGGTACGTTGTCAAAAAAATGTGATCATTCTTTATTGAACAGCCCTCGTATATATATATATATGAAATCCCGGCCATGGCATTGAATTTTTCATGTTGAATGTATCAAAGACCTTAGCCTATATACGGCTAGTGTGAAGAAGTGAATAATTTCCATCAACTAGCTAAAATAATTTCGAAAAATATTTCATGTAAAGGGTACTCTCAGTTTTGAGAATATTCTTGAAAATGTTATTGATTTCTAAATATGGTTGTTCTGGATTTAGAGGGCCTCAAAATCGTATATCTACTGAAATGGCAATATCGAATACTTCTCCTACTTACTGTAAGAAAGTAGTAGAGATTGTAAAAAGCAATATAAGAGTGGCTATCCAAAGGTAATAGAACCCTGGATCTACTCAGTGCTAGCCTCACATATTACCGTTGAGCTATCTCGCTCTATTAGTACTTTAGTGCCAGTTTATTTTCTAATGGCATGCTAGTCTTTATGAAGTGAAAACGCTTGCACTCAAACGAAAACGATTACTGCGTTATTAAACAAACCACAAAGGACGGGTGAATGTGAAAATGTATGGTATCGATAAGCATTAATGTCGATAATGATTTATCTTTTATTTTTACATTACCAGCATTCGCTTAATGTATTGGAAAGTTATTATTTTTTCCGGATTCCTGAGTTTAACGGTTTTCCATTTATGCAAAACATTAGTTAGCCATTTTTCCGCTTTTTTTCTATTTATTTCCTTAGTTTACTTTATGCACTCACGTGTACAAATGATAAGCAAAGATTTATCTCATACAGTTTTCTATTTTAAGGTAACCTTTAGAGTAAAGATATTAAGGTAAACAAGCAATGACACCTCAGTGACCTCAGACACTAAACTTATTTGATAGCTAAAGGACGGATACAATTCGAACTTGAGGCTAAAACAGGAGAAGAAAAATAAACAATATAATTGATATTTTTATTAGCCTCTCTCAGAGTATTTAACCCAAGCATGAGATAGAGAAGTAATCGATATCTCTTAGTTTTCGACGAGCGATAATCAAAATAAGTCGCTAGTAGGCTCTGCGATAGTTCGAAATAGCTGTTCGATACTGTGGACTGAAAGCTAAGTAACATTCGAAGTTTTAATGCTTGGAATTTGAAACCTAGAAATGTACAAGGGATGTTCAATAAAGAATGATCACAATAATATATATATATATATATATTTTTTTTTTTTTTTTTTTTTTTTGACAACGTACC
This sequence comes from Mantis religiosa, assembly GCA_030765055.1. Lineage (NCBI taxonomy): Eukaryota > Metazoa > Arthropoda > Insecta > Mantodea > Mantidae > Mantis > Mantis religiosa. Next base: position 175,724,268 of record CM060951.1, read on the forward strand.
TTTACTTATCCTCATAATTTTGATGGTCCTTCTCAAAATAGTCTCCTCTGAATCCGATGCACTTGTCCCGGCGAAAAATTATTCAATTTAATATACTTCCACCAAAAACAGCAAAAATTATTAAACCTATTATTTATATTTTTTTTTCTCGAATTTAAAAGATTTAATTGGAAATATTAGTTTTTGTATCATTTTCTGCCAGTCTTCAAAGACATGCTGGAAACCATTTTTGAGAGATCCTTCAAAATTACCTCTGCAGCCTTCACCACTGCTTCTGATGATGGATAATGCCTCCCACGAAGGCGTTTCTTCAAGTTAGAGAATAGAAAAAAGTCACATGGGGCTAAATCCGGACGAAAGAGAGGGTAAGGAATGCATTTCACGCAACAACATTGGCAACATGCGGCCACGCATTATCGTGGTGCAGCATCCAGCCTGCTTCGCGGAAATGTGCTCTTTTGCGCCTGATATGGACTTTCAATGTTTTCAGGACATCCCTGTAGTATTATCATGATGTGTGTGCAGGTACAACATGCTGACAAACAATTCCATGAATATCAAAGAATGAGATGACCACAACTTTCCCAGCAGAAGCAACCGCTTTTTCTACTTTGAGGGTTGGTGAAGAAGGAGATTTCCACACTGAGCTTTGCTGTTTGCTCTCAGAATTAAAATGATATAGACAAGTTTCATCAGCAGTGATTACTTTTGAAAGAAACTCCAGATCTTCTTCTAACATCATCTTTAACTGCATGTTACCTCCATTGCAACATGTCTGAACTTGCCTGGTTCTCACAGGCGGGAAGCAGGAGCACCAACAATGAAAGTACTACGTCGTGTTTGTTTCACATTAAGCTAACGGAGTATAATAAGATGGAATTTTAGGGCGAAAAATTATGACCGTAAAAAATTATGATCATTCTTTATTGAACAGCCCTACTATTTTCAGATAAAGAAAATGTGTTGTGAAGCAGTAATAAACGAAAGAAATGGGAGAAAATTATGTGAAATTTTCAATAAAATGCGTTATTTATTGCCAACCTGTTGATTCTATCACCTGGAGAATTAACCACTTTATCAACTCTACTAGTAGATGTAGCGTTTTAATATCTATTGGTTAAATATTAAATGCTGCATAATGAAGTTTTACTTGTTATTTTGATTGTTTAATAACTAATACTGATTATGTAAAATTTCATCTTAGTTTCTTTAGTAGATATAATAAAATATGTTTGATTTGGATATCCGTCAGCCTTACAGATTATTTGAAGAAGCTCATGAATAATAAAATCGTGCAAGACAGACATAATCCTAGAGGAACAACATTTTTTTCCACACATTTCTCATTCTTCGCGTGTTGAAATGATTTACAAATATCTTGAATCAATGGACTGGGGCTGTTAGTCACAACACTGCAATTCCAAAGCTCATTGAGAAATATCTATACAATGAAAATAAAAAATTAGCTTCAATATATGACTTTTTATTTTTAATAAAATTGACACTCCTAATTAAAAATGTTACATTCTTATTTAAACATTAGAAGATGAATTTAGAACTTGATTTGAATATTTTCATAATACTTGTTTTCTATGACCACTATCAGGGCACGGAGGAGATATCTTGCACCTACACCTAAACCGGATGTTTTGTATTTATTACTCCAGAAGGAACGGATGATGTGAAGCAGTCGTAGGAGGCTAAACGCTGTAGGCAGTCCTGCCAGCCGACGCTGAAATCTTCACCTTTGACTGGGCAAGGAATAGAAGCAGGATTGCGATGTTCAGGGACTAATTCCTCCCCGCAGGGATAATTTACTTCCGAAAATCCTTAAAATATTTATTTGTATAATTTAAGAGAATGTTAGAACATCAATGTGTTAGAACAACAGTTTCATCAACATTTTAAAAGATACTTTTTAAATATGTCCAAACCTTACATAGCACTATATTAAACATAAACTAAGACTCAAACATTCTGCATTACGATCTCGCTCCATCAAATGTAGTACGTATGTCATGAATACTTTTCGCCATGTACGAAATCCTGCGTCTTATGCATACATGCTTTCTTTTTCTTTCGTTCTGGTCAACCTGTTGCGAGGTGTCCAGTCACACTGCACTATATTATAATTCCTGTATTACATAATGGTTTACCTAACAATAGCTTCTGCTCTAAAACTTAGTTAAGGTATACCTCTATCTAAATGTAAGTTTAAACTATTTTAAATAGTAATGCCAGAATTTTGATCCTCTTTGGTACTTAATCAACTTGCAATAGTTGAAAGGCTTCACCCCTTCAGCTGTTGTAGTATGGTCTCTGTGGATCATCGTGCTACCTCTGATGTTATTAAAAGTTCGCCCCACCGTAACGCAGATATTAGGATTGGGTTGGACTCGGTAGAATTGGTTTTTGATACCCGTGGGAGATCGGATAAGTCTGAGCTTCTTAACATAGGGAGCTAATGACTGGAGGGCTACGTCACTACATCCAAGTTTGCTCATGAATGTTTTCACATTAAGTAATACAGTCTTGAAAAATTAATGTATCAGTTATGCCAAAATAAAATTGTATATATACAAACTGTTTCTTAGATATCGCGTTATACTTTAACGTGCTATAGGTTAAAATATGTAAAACTAAGTTTTGAAAGATGCTAATGCTAGATAAAACGCTATTTGTGCACTATGGACCGTTTAGTTGACTTAGCTGTAAATTATTATTATATAAATTAAAATTAAAAGGACTCAACAGGCTATTGAAAGTAAATTCAAAATATATTCTTATTCCTCATGCATATATCTCAAATGTGTGTTTGAGACAGTGAAATTGCTTGAAAATATTCAACGTTCAACTTAAAAACTTTCGTTTCTTAGTTTTGCTGTTCAGGCGTACATATCTTCCCTGTTTCTTTTCTTTATCTTTTTTTTTTTTCTTTTTTATTTCACACGATGTACTTCTAGTGAAGTAGCAGTAGAGAATTTTTGGGTGAGCTGCTATAGTTGCTCTACTTCCCACATGTAAGTTGTGAGCGGTAAAAAGGTACAACTATCCCTTTAAAACATGCCCAGATATACAACATACCCAGATTGAGACGAACGTCTTGACATATTGCTAACGTTCTTCACATACAAAAGTTGCCCCATGAGAGTCTGCAAAAGCATGTTTTCGTAACAATAAAAGCCGTTTATACGAGGGTTGTTCAATAAAGAATGATCATAATTTTTTACCACAAGTTCCACTTTTTGTATGATCTGTAAGCATTACAGCTTTGCTTTTACTTTTATCTCTTCCAGTTCTGCCGGAGCAATTACTATACTTTTAACTGACCGAAATCTTAATACATCTTCCTTCGTGATATATTTGCCTTTAGGTTTTATTAGATTTTTAGCTTGAATAGTTTTTCGCACTCAGATGCAATCTTATTATATTCTGTTAGCTTAATGTGAAACAAACACGTCGCAGTAGTTTCATTGTTGGTACTCCTGGTTCCCGCCTGTGAGAACCAGGTAAATTAAGACATGTTCAGTATCGCCTACCGCTGCAATGAGGGTAACACGCAGTTAAAGTTGATGTTATGGGAAAATCCGGAGTTTCTATCAAACATAATCACTGCTGATGAAACTCGGCTACATCATTTTCATCCTGAGAGCAAACAGCAAAGCTCAGTGTGGAAATCTCCTTCATCACCAACCACCAAAAAGGGAAAAGTGGTTGCTTCTGCTGGGAAAGTTATGGTCATCTCATTTTTTGATATTCATGGAATGGTTTATCAGCATGTTGTACCTGCACACACATCAGTAACTGGACAATACTACAGGGATGTCCTGAAAACATTGCAAGTCAAAATCAGGTACAAAAGACCACATTTCCGTGAAGCAGGCTGGATGCTGCACCAAGATAATGCGCGGCCACATATTGCCAATGTTGTTGCTGAATAACTTGCAAAAATCAACGTGAAGTGCATCCCTCACCCTCCCTATAGTCCGGATTTAGCCCCATGTGACATCAGAAGCCTTGGTGAAGGCTGCGGAAGCGATTTTGAAGGATCTCTCAAAATTGAAAACTGGCAGAAACGCTGGGAAAAGTGCATCGCACTCAGGGGAGACTATTTTGAGAAGGACGATCAAAATTATGAGGATGAGTAAAGGTACATTGTAAAAAAATTGTGATCATTCTTTATTGAACAGCCCTCGTATTTGGCTGTAAGTATATAGAAATATCTTACTTAGACTACTTAAAAGCCTAACGGCAAATTCGTTTCTTCTGATCTATCTTAAAGGCACTTTTTCAGAATTATGATGTCTTCCTTATTGGCGTCTTTGATTTATTGAATAATTAAATGTTTCCTGTAGTAACTACACTAAAAGTTAACTACAAAATTTCCGAAATTAATTAAATATATCGCTGTATTAGATTACGTTTATACAATGCGTAATGTCTGAGTTTTATATATTCATTAGAACTATTATTTGTGAAACAAGCATCAGATGTTTGCTTTCTTTAACAGAATTACTCAACTGAAATTATATTTCCTCTTCTCCCTTCGAACAAGATCTTAACTAGAATTTGATTATCTCATAGTGACTATGTTAGGTATAAAACCAAAAATTTCAAATTGAAATAATCATTTGTCCACACTAGCCGTGTGTAGGCTAGGGTTTGAATGAGTAGAGCCAGACTGGAAAATTCAATGCCATAGCCGGGATTTGAGCCACGGATCTCCTGCTCTCCGTACATTTAACATTAAATTTTATATTAGAAAATTGACTAAGTTTAGTGCTTCAGTTTTAAAATGGATTATACGTTTATTTTATTTTTTATGTTTTATACCATCATATCTGACATATTTTCACTTAAGGAGACTGAAATTTCATGAACATTTAAAAAAACAACGTTTCCCCTTTTTAGTCTATAAAATAGTGTAAGCCTTCCGGAATTCAAAGAATGCTTATATGGCATCCGCGAGTCATTTTTAAATGCTCTAATCTAGTTTGAAAGTTACGTGAATGTTAGTGTTAGATGCTAATTCTAATTCTTTATCCTTGTTCAGTAGATGATTCCAGACTGGAAGGCCGTGGTCCACCGGGTTTCTTCATCTCTCAGACGTTTCGCTTACAACTCCGGTAAGCATCATCAGTGGCGTAGAAAAGTCCTCCTTTTACTCTTCGTAGCTACTGAATTGTCGTCAGTGGTCCGGGTCTGGGCTCGAAGGGGCGTGGTTTTCTTATGATTGAAGCTCGTGAATTAGCTATGGATGTATTTTCTAAAGCTGGGTACCAGGTTTTGTGTAGTTTTACTGCTTCTTCTTTCTTATTAAAATCTTTATCAGCAACCGAAAGAAGGTGGTATTGGTCTTTGGAATATAGAGCTAAGATGTAGAGCGCTTCTCTTTAGTCGGAATTATATACTACAGCACAAAGACTGTACTTTCTCCAGCAAGTGGATACAATATTGGGTTACTGCCGTCGGACTAGACGTCCCACTAGATGTTAGACGGATTCCAACAACCCTAGACTATATGCGAAGCTATGTGCATGACCGAAGTTATCTTCTGACCACAACAGACTACACCTCGAAGAAAATCTATGAGCTATTGATGCTTCCCTGTAAGGCTCCTGCTATGCGCATATCCAGGAATTGGAGAGCGGACACTCAACATTCAGCTATGTTCTCTAACATCTCATCGAAACATCTGTCAGCAAGACTTCGATCCCTATGGTTTATGGTGGTACATGATATCCTGACCACCCGCAGTCGTTTACATAGGATACGGCTCTCAGATTCAAGTAAGTGTATGCAATGTGATGGGGAGGATACCATACAGCATAGACTTTATGAATGCGCAGTTGTGGCGCCGATTAAGGGACGCCTTTTGAAGTATTTACAGCAACTCCATTTGACCCGATATGACTGGTGTACCCCACACATTTTTCTCGAACCGAACATTGTGATCACTCCGTCTGCCAGACATCGGTTTTGTGTGTGGTTACTAGCTCATACAGTGTATTATGTACTGCAATATTCGGAGTATGTAAATCCTTTTGAATATGTGAGTTATCTGAAAACAGAGCATGCTAAGCTCTTTGGAGTTAGAAAATCTGCCAAGTTTTATAAGGCATATCAATTCCTTTTTGAACGAAGGTAATTGTTTCTGTAATTATTTAGGGTTTAGTAATTTTGTTTCATTGTCAAACAAGTTTGTTCTCACATTTGTTCTTGTCCAAAAAGTACATATCAGAATGTGAAACAATGTAAATATCAGGATGTGAAATAAATGTATATATATAAATTAAAATTGTGTTTGTGTTTGTAAATCTCTATTGCTTCACGTAATAAAAGGGCACGGTACTGAGAAGTTGTGGCACGGATATCTATATCTTTATCCTTGTTTTCTCGCTATTGAAAATTTAAGTTTTCATCATTTAAAATGTTCCTTGCGTCGCAGTTTTAGTGTTAGACTAATAAACCCCACTACACACGATCATAGAGACACAGTAAATAGAAATTGTCCTGGGTTTTATTGTGAGATGCATTTAAGCTCACTTTATTTACTTCAACACACAAAACTTTAAACTTTTGGGCAAAAAGCCATATTCATAGCTTTAAAAATTTCTGTAGTCTAAAGTTTTTGAGACACAGAGAAACCTAGGAAAAATTAAAAAAACGGATATATTGGAAACCTACTGATAAAATATTAGACCAAAATTTAAGTTATTGTGTCGCAAGGGTCTTTTAGGTGACGTGACCAACACTAAACAAATTAGACCATATTTTCCAAACTATCAAAGTAAAACTGATAAAATTTGGGCTGTATCATACGAGTATTTGCACTAAGTTACATATGTGATATAAATCTTAAAAAGCTAGCGTTATTAGTTCAGGATTTCAAATTTTCATTCATGGGTATCCTTAAGTAATATAATAAAATATTTACTATGTATTAGTTTTAAGAACATAATATAATTAGTATGGAAAGCAGATATTAAACCTGCAACACTGACCTACTTTACTATAAATTGCTGTATATCAGTTCAATTTTTGAACCCATCGGTAAGGTACAGGTTCTAAAGAGGAAGAATTTTGCCCAGAAGCCATTCAATTTCTTCAATAAATCACGGCATTCAGCGAAAGACTCGGCACATTGCCATTTGTATAACAAACTTCGCTAACTTTGATCATCTATTGAGGATGTGAAGCGGTTTCATTTCATAATGCATTCCAGTGAAAAAAGAGATGCCTCAAATGGCGTGTTAAGGCATGATTAATAACCTGATGGGAAATTCATTTGTCGCAAAGCAGGTGTAACAAATGAGACTCTGAGCCGCCTTCCACGGCCTTCTGCTTGCTTGTAACTGTGTGACAAATGACGTTCGCTATATATTGGGCCAACATTACTAAATTCTTTGGTGATGTACAGCGCATTTTTTTCTGTCCCTTTAGGTTTCTGCAGACGAATCAGGGATCCGTGAGTCCTTCATAAACATTGAGTACGTGGTCAACGTAGAAACAGATGATCAAAGTAGGTAAACAAACATATGAATGTTATTTAACTGAGAACGTCATTAATTCCCTTCGTTATAGAGGTTGTGGGTAAAATCCGTTGGAGGGCAATGCAACGTTCATGGCTTCCCTGTCAATGGTTTCCTTCTGAAGGTAAGTAAAGCCGACGTTCCCGTTACGTTGAGTATCCATAAATAAAACTCCAATTAATTTCGTTAATTTTTGTTTTCAGCTGAGTTTCAGGAGGCACTTCTGATCTCACGCTGTAATTTGTTTAGTAACATCATAAATACCGAGAATAACAGGGCAGAGATACCGTCTATGGCAGTAAAAATTCCATTCACATGACTTTCTGTACTCATTGACCTGCATGATATTCCTACAAAAGTTTAACACTTCCCGATAATTGAAATAAACATTAATTAAACATTTAAACATTGCGTTATACGTACAGGGATATCGCAGGTTAAACAGTCAAACTGTTAGAAAGCGAATGGCTATGTAACCGCTTTAAACTTCCAAGCTTTTACATATGTATTAGTTTTGATTGTTGGTGGTAACTGGTAACTGGCCTCTACAAGTGCTTTTAGCGCCAGTACCGTCTTTTTTAATTCAATTTACGTCCTCCAACGTTAAGTCACATTGGACGATGAATGAAATGGGTGAAATGATGCTCAAATGAATCCGGGGTCCATGGAGCTTAGAGTTACCTGACATTCGTCTTTCAGAATATGGTAAAACTTATCCAGATAACTCACCCTAACCGAGATTCGAACTCGGGACCTCCCAGTACCGGATGCCGCCTCTCTTAGAGCGGACATGTGGCTCTCCTGAAAAAGCACTTGATGGTTGTATATAGGACCTGCAAACAATGAGAATTGAGAGCCCCTAGTGGTTTACCGAGGGAAAAATGAATCAATTGAAGCGTTGGCTATGGTAGCTCAATGGGTAAGAGTGACTGGACGGAAACCAGGAGATCCGTGGTACAAATTAATAAAATGGAGAATTTAATATCATGACGGCACGTTGGCCATGGTAGCTCAATAGGTAAGAGAGACTGGACAGAAACCGGGAGATCCGTGTTTTAAATCCCGGCCGTGGCATTGAATTTTTCAGTTTGACTCTATCTATCCAAAACCTTAGCCTATAATGGGCTGGTGTGAAAGAACGATTAATTTCCATCAATTAACTTACTAAATGAGAATTATTCTCGAAAACGTACTGTTTCCGATTTCTTTGTACCCTTTGGTTCCACATATAAAACTACTTCTGACTTCTCTTCACTATTCACCTTTTCTATCATGTCATATCCTAACCACTTTATTTCGCTCATTCTTTCTCCTCCCCGACGAGCAAGTGTTTCTCCCACGTTATTCTTACCCACTCATTTGAACTAGTCATATATCACATTCTTACTTCCACACTTATTCCTAATTGTCCTGTCAGTTACTTCAGACCTTTTGTTCATTAACCAGGTAACTTCCATACCATGTTGAGTTGTCATTCTATGTCCTTCCCCTTGCCGTCTGTTGCCATTCCCCTTATTTCTCCTTCTCCTTTTCTCTCCTTCTACTTAACCATTTTGTGGTGTAACTTTCTTTGCTTACTTCGCCGTCTTTTCTTCCTTCTTTACAACTTTTTCCGTTATGTTGATTCTGCGTTCACTGATCCAACAATTCTTGTGTCCTAAGTCGCTGTTACCTCAACAAGATTATGGTGCTTTGTTCAGTGCCCGTAAGAAATCTTCCTTTCGCTAGTTTGTCATTTATCCATTATTTAACATTTCATATATTCCCTTTTCTATGTGCAACCCTTCTGCACTGTAGGTAGCCCTTATAATAGTTATCTTTCTCATAGGTTGTCACTGTTTATATAAATGTCAGTGCCTATTTGTTGCTTGGCCTCGAAATCTAGTTGTGTACTCGCTAATATTTTTCTTCTCCTACTTCTCCTCCCAAAACGGAAAGCATCACAAATGTCATGTCAACTCACCTCCACTCATAGTCGTTCTTCTAAAGGAGTTTTTACTTCACATCTCACATCTTCTGTTCTTAACTTCTAAATTCTCTACTCTTCTTTTATGGAAAGGACTACTGTCATAATGTACTCTATGTTATTGCTTACTTCGTCTTGTGTCTTTATTTGCCATACTCTTTGTTACCTTTTTGCTCTTCCTTACGGGAATAAATTCAGTACATATTCTCTCACTACCGCTCAAAATTAGTATCTACTTCATAGTAAACAAGTCGACTACGTGAGAAGCTCCCTCTATTACCTCAGACCCTGCTTGCCTTCTTCTGGTGGTAAGACAGTAGTGAAAAGACATTAAACGCTTGAAGACAGCTTCTGAGTTAGTGTGGACACAATTCCAACTTCTTAACCCGAGTTCTCAAGCTCCGTTCCCCACAGCGGCAGAGAAGTTCTTCGTTAATTGGAATCATTTCCCTTAGAATTCTTCGTTAATTGGAATCATTTCCCTTAGAATCTGGAAATATGGGCGTTGCAGCACATTTAAGTGTGTTTCACAGGAAAAGTGTGAAAGGTTCAGTGCTAAAAATCGACATTTCATCAATTAATACCATCAATTAGCCCGCCTCGTTAAAGTAGATGGTAGCGTGTCTGCCTCACGTTCCCAAGTTCGAATCTTGGTCAGGGTGAGTTACCTAGATAAAGTTTTTCTCCGGGGATTTCCCTTATCCTGAAAGACGAATGTCGGATAACTCTAAGCTCCATGGACCCTGGGCTCATTTGAGCATCTTTTCACCCATTCCATTCATCATCCGATATGACAACGTTGGAGGACGTAAATTACAATAAAAAGACTATCAATTGTTTATCAGGTCAAAGTCTCTAATATAAAAAGCAAAGCGATCAATAAAAACATATTCTACTGCTTGAAATATCACTGGAATAAAATGATTTTAAATTTTCCAGCGAAGGTGAATTTAAAACAATTTTAAATGAGTATAAAGAAAACAGATATGGGTATATAAACTGCGTGAAATAGTGCGCTGGGCTATTGTAATATTTGAAGTATGTTGGCTGAATAACGTTTGCAAATCTCTCGAGAACTTTCTATTAAACTTCTATTCCTGAAAATGCTAGAATTAGATATGACAATGTTTACCAGGAGCATTATAAATGAGGAAAACACGGATTCTTCTTTTGTTCGAAGGACCAGAAATTTAAAATGTCCTGTAATTTAATGTTTAACACCTTGAAATACATATCTCGTGAAAAAGCAAAAATCTTTTGCCGGGTATTGGGTAATCTTTACTTTCTTATAACCCCTAATATGAATACAAAATTATTTAAGGTTTTGTTACAATGCATTAAAATAAGATTATTTTATATAATTTGGCAAATGTGTTAAACAATCAAATAATTATAAAATTGAAAGCCTAGTTCACAGTTGGCATCACGGAATCAGCACAAACGAGAGGCAAAATGTATTAGCAAACGGTAAGGGTATGGTGGAAAGGGAATATCATTCAGATGTATCAGAAAGTAATCAAAATTATTCTAAACGTTTCTCACTGTTCATTGAAGAAGCAGCAGATTAATAGAAATGCACGCATCAATGAAAATAGATGCAAATAATGGTGTGCTAACAGCGGATTAAAAGGAAATAGAGTGGAAATTAGTTGCTCTTTTACCAATATTGGTTATGATGAGGCTGCAAAACTGGGCCCCATGAGGCAGAAAGAGAGAGATGAATGACTTCATTTAACTGTGTACTAGAATTGTTGGTTCTACTTGTTGCAGTGCTACATAGAAATCGTGCATATGTCAAATTGTGTTCCATCAAGAATCTGTTGAAAGAAAATAATGCATCCGAGAATAACAGAGTACCTTAATTTCAGAAGTATTTACGCTCTGCTATCATATAACATAATCTTGGGTGTACCTTCCAATACGACCATGTTTAAGTGAAAACCGCAAATTAACTTTTGTCCCTTTAAAAAAATGACGTGCTGCACAGTAATTCCAATTCAGCAACTATAAAAGCATAGCATGCAAAAGAAACAGGCCAATTAAAAATAATTTTATCAATGAACACTGTATTTTGCAATAATTATTTGGTATTTCTATTTTGAACATGTAGTATTAAGAATATTTAATGAGTTGTAAATCTTTATGATAAGATGGAAGCATGTTGATTTGAAAATATACATATGTAATTTAAAATATAAATAGTAAATACTATTCCTCAATTAATTACACATATAAATTATTTATCTGGATGAATTAAATATTGGATTAAAATAAGTGCAAAATGATAATTAGCAACTTTGTTCACGAAGCTGAACAGCGGGATAGAACTGAAGTGTCGCTTTGCATTCATATCGTTTTGTTTTGACTTGCCACTCCCTTTGCTGACCATCTGTGGTATAGTCAACCAACGCTGTTTCATCGGTATCCAAGTTTCGCTGCCTGGTCATGACAAAGGCTCAGAAATTGTCGCCTTGTGTGCCTAAGTGACGTATTCAATTACAATAAACACCTTCTACTAACACAGAGATACAGTCAATGTTCTCACGTTAACATTACACATGTAGCAGCGCCTAAGATATTGAAATACCTTATTGCGCCTCCCGAATGTGTCTCTCCTAAGTAAAGTAATGTTTACCAGTTTAGAAGGTCGCCAAAAATTGTTAATGTATCTTCTGGTGTACTGTTAAGTTATACCATGCTTACACATTGTTAATCTTGTTTTTGTATGGAATGCTTAAGAAGAACCTCAGACATCTCCTAGTTATTCATATACAAAACTATTAGCAGAAATGTATTAGCAACTGCAGACCAACTATTTCCTTCCTTGTAATTACAAAGTTATGGAAACCTGCACATAAAATTAATTAGTTAATATTTACAAAATATTAATAACAACTTAAGCCTTTATCCACTTGAATTACTGTATTTCAGCAATGAAAGTACTATTTTACATATCAGCAGAAGGTGACCTTATGAATATATTATTAATTATAACAATGGAAGTAACTGTCTAGAAACCCTTCTTGAAATAAAGTCTTCGAAAGATCCATTACTTTCTTAGACAAGTTAAATAAATTAATAGAAATTCCCAAAAGTCATTTGAATCGTATTTGAATGATAGAACAAAAGCGAAAATCAACAATTAATTTAGTAATGACTTTCCACATAGTGCAGTACTTGAATCTGTTTTATTAGTTATATCGTACCTTGATCATCCATTAAAACCAGTAAGTACAAAAGAACTTTGTTTTCATAAACATACTATGCAATTATATGAGTTTATTCGGTAATTAATTTCAGAATGTTGGCTTTACTAAGGCAAACAGAAGAATGAAAACAGTTAAAAGATGTGTGAATTAAAATTTCCTCACTTTAATCACCAGATAAACAACAATCACCACATTCCCTTTACTATATTTTGGTCTCAAATGGCATAATTTCCCATTTCACATTAAAGTACATAGTAATGATTTGTCATGATACCTGGAAAAGCCCAACAGCAAACGAATCGTTTAAATGTTTAGTAATCATACGATGGTGAAAATATATAACAAAAATCCAGGTTTTTGTAAATAACTCACTTCTGTATAAAAGTGATTAAAATTTTCTTACTGATGTTTTGCGTTTGGTAAATTTATCTTTGGTTGTTCGTGTGTACTTTATTGTAGTGTCATAGATAGCAGCAATCCCTTGAGTTATCTCGTATAATTAAATAGGTAAAGGTAAAGGTACCTCCATGAGAGGCCATACGGCCTATATCGGAGCGACGAATGCTTACAGCATCCATCTATACAGACTTCGACATACAAGGCCTCTGAGGTGGTCAGCCCCACGAGGCAGCCGATTTCACCTAAGGAAATTATCCTGGTACTCATTTCTGTTAGAGGCTGAGTGAACCCCAGGGCCATAGTGAGATCAGAAAGATTATACCAGGGAATAAATTCCAATGGTACCATCGGTAATCCAACCCGCGACCTTCTGGCTTGTAGTCTAGTGCCGTAACCACTAGGCTACCGCGCGTTTAATTAAATATGCTTGAAACAAAATTTATCAACGTATATTCTGTGTTCTTATTTCTATACCAGAATACTTAAAACCGTTGTAACCTATTAACTTATATACACAAAATTGTGACATTAATTCCCTACTGTATAGAAAATAAATGCAAACTTTATCTGACTTTGTGAGCTTGTCTGGACTTAATATTTAACAATTACAACCACGGCAATAATCTTAACTATGCAATAATAAAATTATTATCTATGTCGATTTGAAGTACTGAAGCAATTTTAAAGCTTCACGATATAGTTAAATAGTTAATTATTATTAATAATTATACCTATCATGTAGCTGTGATGAAACCGCAAGGACTGATCTCATTACGGAGTTGAGCTAAAATTATGCATTAGTATTTGTACTTCATGCAGTAATTTTTAACATCCGTTTTATCAAAATAAACAATATTTTAAAGCATTTTAATCCTCACACATTATGGAAAGTAAACTTTTTTTTTTTTTTTTTTTTTTTTTTTTTTTTTTTTTTTTTTTTTTTTTTTTTTTTTTAAGTTTCGGTCTACCTGGAATGAACAACAGATGTCCAGTCATAATTTATTTTCAGTACCTACCTATGTAGCCCGATTTGAAATAATTAACTGTTTTTAAAATAATTTCATCAGTTGTTGAAAACCACATAACCTCAATATTTTGAACGCCTGTTCTTCTTGCCTTCTGCTGCATAAAAGAGCTACAAATGAAACGGCATTGTTTTCAGGAGTAATGCGTTCAATACGCCCGTATAATTTGTTTTTTCCTGCAGTCTTGCGACGCGTTGCTACGGATGTGTAAGACACATCATTTACAGAATGAACACTGCGATTCCTGTCTTGGTAAACAATGTTTAGAAATATGAGGGATGCGAGTGGAACAGACAAATCCCTCGTTTTTAATCTCAGAGCACTACAAAACACATGGTCGTATATCAAGTTTACTACAGCTAAACTGAATTAAAACTCGCCGAAGAACAAAGCCCATGTATGTGAAATACATCCATAGATTTGGTTATCAAATCATAGCATATAGTAATAATAATAATAATAATAATAATAATAATAATAATAATAATAATAATAATAATAATAATAATAATAATAATAATAATAATAATAATAATAATAATAATAATAATAATAATAATAATAATAATAATAATAATAATAATAATAATAATAATAATAATAATAATAATAATAATAATAATAATAATAATAATAATAATAATAATAATAATAATAATAATAATAATAATAATAATAATAATAATAATAATAATAATAATAATAATAATAATAATAATAATAATAATAATAATAATAATAATAATAATAATAATAATAATAATAATAATAATAATATTAATAATAATTACAGTAGTAGTAGTAGTAGTAGTAGTAGTAGTAGTAGTAGTAGTAGTAGTAGTAGTAGTAGTAGTAGTAGTAGTAGTAGTAGTAGTAGTAGTAGTAGTAGTAGTAGTAGTAGTAGTAGTAGTACATATTCTATTACTTAAAAACTATCTTCATCATGTACACAGGCTTTAGAGGCGAAAATTAACTGCTGAAGTGGCACCTAAACATTTGTTATGAACCTATGATACGAAAGTTTATGCGCCTGTGAATAAATAATAGCACTTAAAATACGATTACTTAACGTGTAATAATAAGCAAACTATTTCCTTTGAGCTTGATCTACATTTCGTGTACGGTTTACCAGTCATGCAAAAATCATCTGGAACGAAGATATACATTTCATTTGGTATGAAAATATCTTCAGCATATGGTATTTTAGTCAAAATCGTTACAACTATATTGAGGAAATCAACTTTTTTTAAATGTTCCAAGCAAAATGCAGTCTAGTTTGGGGAAATTTTCTTCAAGGTCTCGTGATGCAGCCTTAAAAGATGCTAAACTTAAATATAAAATTTGTATTTAATTGAACCTTTTTACTTATTTTTCTCAAAGACGTTATACACACAATATATTTCTGAAAGGTAATTTTAAAACAGTACTTCCTTTCAAAACATGGTGTCGAATTTTTTGTTAAAACACAACACTTCCCCTGCTTATTAAAGAGAAAATGAAAGCAAAATTTCACATTACATCCTCAATAATAGGGTATTTTGGGAAAAAGGCATTGAAATTAGATCAAGGCTTGAGTTTGTAATGCAATTTTGCCAAGAACACTAAACACCAGTGAGACTTGGACAGCTACAAAGAATGACAGAAGTCTGGTAAATACAATACAAATGAAGCGTTAAGGGAAAGAGTTAGGGATGATCTGATAGGAGGAGAATTGCAACAGATCCTCGTAAGCAGAATAACAGAAGATCGACAACTTTCTGTTAACTGCTAAGGTTCTTAGCATCCCCTTCTATATTGGGTGAAAAACCGCTTAATTTAATTCAGACGTCTATGCTGTAAATCTAACATGGGATCACTGGTTTTACTTCTGCTCCCAAAGAAGCCATGTTAGGGATTTTAAGCCCAAAAGTAGGTATGACCAAGTTATTATACAGAGAAACATGGAAGCTGCATGTGTTTCAAATGGTATGACGTTTATCACTAAGCGCTGCTAGGTGAGCAACCAATCGGAGTCTTGTGGTGTTGTCGCACTGAATCCCCTTAAGTGGTGTGTGACAAGCGCCAACCTAATTAATCTCTAACAAATACTATTTGCACTAAAATAAAAATTCAGATATTGCCAAAACGTATCCACGTGAAAGGTAGAGAGTATCAGTATCTAACATAACCTAAAACCCCATATTTTAGCTCAAATAGTTTTCCTAATACAAATAAATAAAGCGTTATTGTATGCGTCGCAACGTAAGCACTGTAATGAATACCTATCATCATTGGTTGGCATGTATGCGTGAACGTATATTTGTAATTACTTAGAACAGAAACGTAAACGTTTGGCATGACGTGATAAAAGAATTAGTTGAATAAGCCAAGGTGTTTGTTAAATTCGAGCCAGAGGAAACAGTACACTTTCTTCTGTCCTAGCAGAACGTGCCTGGTCACATTATATCTTTGTTTATAAATGGTTCGTATCTCCATTTACTCTAGAGAGTTCAAAGTAGTCAGTAAAAACCATGTAAAAGTGTATCAGCTTAAATAGTTTTTGTAATATAAACAAATAAATATCAATATGTTTACCAAGGCATCGTGAGATAAAGCACTGTCATTATTGGTGGGTTTGTATGTGTACATATACTTATAACTACTTAGAAGTGAAATTTGAACTATTGACCTGACGTGATAAAAGAATTTGAATAAGCCAAATTGTTAAATTCGAGAAAGACCAAAACTTCACTTCCTGTTAGCCTGTGGATTGCTGTATGCTTATGTTTGTGAATGAAAGCCTGATAAGCAGTGTTTATTTGCTCTGGTGAGTTCAAATCAGTGTTATTCAGTTGTTCTTTAAACAATAGTACAGTAAGAGTTAAATAGTTAAATAGTTCAAATAAAACGGGGGGTTGCAAACAGAAATAATAGTTTTAAACTAACGAACTTTGAACGACTTGTACACAAAGAAATTGACAAGGTAACACAACAGGACTGGAAAAACTGCATGAGACTTGCAGAAATCTACACGAAGACGATTTTAAGAAAGAAATAGATGATGAAATTTTGGAACCTACGAATAATCATAAACAAACCATGAATACAGTGATAATGACGAATTGTCTCTTGCCTTAAGTAGCATTGACAACTATATGGATGAGTCTCTGACAGTTCCATTGGATTAGAAAAACAGGTAATTCAATAATTCATAAGCTATAATTATAATTATAGGATTTAAAAATATACATAATTTACGGAAATACTTTTTCCAATTTTGATTTTGACAACTGCATCATTATGAAAGTTTGAAAATTTTAATTTGGTTATTCTTACGTCTAGCACCAAGTAGACCTGCACGTTGTATGAGTGTGCGAGAGAGAGAGGGAACTATAAAAAGAGTGTTGTAACAAGCTGGCAACGCTGAGTGCTCTAACGCATAGGATTAGCTGGACTCCAGAACTCTTCCCATTTGAAAAACATGATAGTTTGTGAAGCCTGGATAAATTGGTTAGACACTGCGAAGCAGTTTGATGAAAGAATTATAAAAACAAACTATAAATATTGTAGTGTTATAGATATAGTGTAGATTATAAAATATGATTATTAAGCCACCCCCTAATGGTGCATAAAGGGGTATCATAGGACAATTCCATCCCAATGGAAAATTTTTAGAAAATTTTTATTTCCTAAAAAATTTATTTAAAAGTACCAAACATTTAAAATATTTTCATACCAAAAGAAATGAAATCCTGAATTTCCTGAGAATGTCCTCAGAATTCCTTTTCATTCTGGATGTCTTCTTTTTTTTTTATTGCATAGCTGGTAAAATCGTATAGACAACATCTTGCCGTGAAAAATATGTAAATCTTGTTAAAATATATAGTTTACACCAAGTAACTGTTTGTGTTGAGTGAAGATGTATCTTTATTTTTGTCTGAGTTTTCAAATAATTATACTTTTTTCAAAAGAGATGCTGTGTTATTGATATTTTATTGATATCATTTTATTGCAATCTTTCCTATTGTATTCCCCTATTCCCATTATGTTTACATGAAAATTGACGAAAAAAGATTTCTAGGTGTGTTTCTTTCTATTAATACTAAGTAGTTAGAACAATAAACATTTATAACAATATTTTGTACAGGAGTAAGCAGAGAAAATCACATATTTTCTAACACACTCGTGTTCTAACACACAACTAAGAATCAATTAACTTTGGGACTACCCCATCAATTCCTAATTTAATTATATTTAAATATTTTAGTATTATATGAGATTAAGTTATTCGAGCATTCAATTATATCGATAAAAGTGCATTTCCAATATTTAGTCTATAAAGTTTCCAACTCTGTACTAATTTTAAAATCCCTTCAGGAAAGACCTAATTGACACTCAACTGAATTTAGCCAACTATGTTGTACCTCTATGTACCCTTTAACAATTATGGCAGTGGCCTCGTAGACGGAAGTGTGTAAATTGTTGGGACTCCAGCCAACAATAATGAGACAAGTTTGGTAAAAAACAAGCTGTGGAGTTTGTGATTGTAAATGCCTTAAACTTTTATATCTACATTTGTGTGTGAATGCACTTTCAGCCATACCCAAACTCTTAAAGATTTTCTCAACTACTTTACATTTATGCAGCGTTTAAGTCTACTTGATGCACAAATCGTTAATTTCTACAAGTCTCAAAAAGTTTATCTAACATTTCGTCACAATTTTTGTTCAATTAGATTATAATACATAATTAATTTTTAAGTCATAATACCTAATTTTCCAATAAAATAATGTCTAAGAATCAAAATTCTACATATGTAAACTATACCGTAGAACAAAAATTTGAACATGTTTTATTTTTAAATTCTAGGAAACATGTTAGTATATAATTCCCTACGATCAAACATTACAGTTTTTAAACATTAAAATTTTCCTGGAAAGAGCAATGAAGTAACCAAAATTTTTAGTATTCTAAAAGTTACTCTTTTTCTTCATCTTCCTGTACAGTTTAAACTCGCTTATATAAGTCATTTCTATTAACTTCTTGGCCTGTAATTAATTTATTCAAATAAAATTTTAAATATATGCTTAACACCCTAAAATGATTAGAACTTTCTAATCACCGTCAAAGAGCATTTCAAAATAGAAGAGGTATGAAAATTGAAATATAATTACGAGACTAATGGGGTAGCTGCAAAGCAGAAAATCGCCACATAAAATTGAACCTTTCGAGAGTTTATGAACTATTTCTCGCAGTATTAAATAAAATACAAGTGAAAATAAAAGTAATAAAAAATGTTTAAGCCTCATAGCATTATTTTTAATAAACAAGCTTTACTCAAAATATATCCCTGTTAAAAGTTTAATATTGTGACTAAAACAAACGGAGAGAAAGCAATGCAGGAAAAATGAAACGTTTTTTTCTTTGTATCTCTAATGTTTAATCGGATTACGAAAGAAAATATTAGCATTTAAGTTGCTCACAAGGCATAAAAGGTTCCATATTTTCTTTAGAGAGATAAACGCCTCGGTGGTGTTATTCTTTATATTCCAGAACCAGAGTTAAATAGTTGCAAAAGAAAAACGGGCTGCAGTCTGGAGCTTGGAACACGCTTCTTTGAAATTCCAGAGTGGAAGGTACGATACCTCTTCAAAGACTTGCGAAAGAAATCCGTTAATAACTTAGAAATTATTGTTTGCACTTTTGGAAGATGTCCTTGACAATTGTAAAACTGTAAGTTCCTACTGAGAGTTTAGTGAACATACATTTCACTTATATGACTTAATCAAGATGTGGTCCAATCTGTACATTGAGAGCTTTCAATTCATTTTCAAGAGTAGTGTTATGTTGAAGTTTTACTGCTTCTCTAGAAGCTCTGTTATAACAAATTTTATGTTGAATATATTTGGTTTATTCCTATAGTTTTCTGCAGTTGCTTTTTAATTTGGTAAAGTTATAGAACATGGGGAGGAAGATTTGGTGTGGTATAGTTTTGGACACGTGGTCTAGAAGAACTGCTTGCTACATTATCAGCATATTGAATATTTCTCGTGATCGTAGCAACTGCAATACCTATGTCCCGAGGTGACTTCAAGGGCATACGCAGGACAGTAGCAGACTGAAGTGTTGTAGTATACAGTGTCCAGTTGAAAGGGTTATGGATTAGCTAGCAAAATATTTAAGGTTTTTATCGGAGCATTTCAATGTAATAAGTACCAGTTAGTGTTCAGAGATTAATTAGTGAAGTACAGCAGGATTTGAACAATGGCGTGTGATGTTCTCACCAATGAGAAAGTCTAGTATGTCTGGAGTGCTGCCATCGTCTGGGTAATGTGTTGGTTCCACAAGAGACGAAAGCTCCAGTCCTAATTCGTAGGCCACGTCATTTAGCATTCTACATTTTAACCCCAACGCGGATGTTTGCTATTGGAATCGCCACCAAGCAGGTAATGAGAATGCAATTCATTAAAAACAGCCCAAAAATCCGAACAATTAAGTTTGTTGGCTAGAGCTGAATAAAACGAACCAATTTGTAGTTTGATGTTATTAAAATGGATAAATATATGTGAAATTGTATACTCCCGGTCAATGATGGGCAGTAGTTCACGGTGTGATAAGGAAGTTTTTATAAAGAATGCAGAGTCGCCTTTTCAATCGTTGCTGGGATGATGAGCTCTGTATACGTAATATTCTGGTATACGGTAAATGTGGTGCCAATTTAGTATTTGTTGCCAGCAGTGTGTTATAATTTTGAAGAAAATGAAGTAATTAGTTATATTTGTTGTTAATACCTTGGTAATTCCATGTGCAGATGTTGATTCTTTTGTTAGCGGTGTAATTTATAATGTTTTCAAGAGCGCCGGTAACAGTGGTGTAACAGTGACATCAAAGTATCCAGTATGGTTATTAGATTGGTGATAATATCGTTTTGCATGGTGAATTGACTGCTTTTGTATTCACTTTGTTCTTGATAGGGCATGTTAGTGTGTTGCTGTGGAGTGGCAGTTTGAGTATATATTTTGAAGGGGCTCTCTGTGCCTGACGCTAATGGTGGCCAAGAACGTTGATCTACAGTTAGTGAAGCTGTATCATTGTGAATTTCAGATTTTGTGACATCTCTATTATGACTAAGAGGAGCGACAAGCTGAAATTTAATGTGCACTGGACAGCCCTTGTTGTTAGCGGTGATTGTACTCTTGCAGTTTACACAAACTGGAGGTGCATCTGTAGTTTCGTGCACTGGGAAGAACGATGCGTGCCATCAAATTTCACACAATGATCCCTCTTGTGGCAGTAGTTTCTACTGTGCCCATATTCTTGACATTTAACGTATTGTATTACACTACGACATTTGGCTTCAGATCCACGAAAAACAAAAGTAGTGGCAGTTTTTATACGGGAGGCATCATTATGTGAAGCTAATTCATTCATAAATTCCGCGGTATCGCAGGAAGGGTGTAGACAACGTATCGCAAATCTGAAATTTCGGCATGTTTCATTTGATATGTGAGTGATACTGGGCTTGTTGTGCTTGAAAATATTCAATGGCTTTCCTATAATCATCAGTTGTTTAAAAAGTAATTTTAACTTTGTGACTGTCAATTGTTACACGTTTGAATGTGCCAAGTTTTCTGCCCTAAATGCTTGCATATTCATATTTGTGTTGTTGACATAAATAGGGGGTGGCATATCCATTCTTTCATTTGAGCCGGTTTCTTGGGTACTTACTCTATCTGGATCTTCATCAGTCGTCATGTGTACTATTGGTTCAAATGAGTTTTCTGTAGCAAACGGTGGAAGCTTAGGTTTCTCGAAGCTTTCTCTTGACTGCATTGTTTTCAGCCACGATGTTGGAGGTTCCTCGAACAAATATAAGTTCTAGCAACCACTAACTCTCAAACGATGACTACATTAACATATGTATGGTCTTAGGATGCTTTGATTAAACTTATTTGTAACTTAATTTACTCAACAACACAGTTTAAGGCGATAAAATGACCATTTTCTTCCCACATAGCAACTCAGTTCTCTTACCACATCTCATTGCCTTCTAAATTGCTGAAATACAGGTTGTATACAAATGAATATCAGGGTTTTAACTCCTTATAATATTTATTACAATAAACTTACACTTATAAATGATATGTCAAATGAAAAAGCAACTCAGTTTTGTTTGTTGGCACCAGTGCGCATGTGCGTGCAATGTTTCTGCCACAATTCGCTAGACAGCGGTAGTAACAAAGATGGCGGCTAGTAAACAGAAAACGTTTTGTGTTTTGCAGTTTGCAAACACTGAATCTGTAGTTACTGTGCAAGTGCGTTCCGCATTTAGTTCGGTTGAGATCCTCCTACTGATAATAACATTCGTAGATGATATCATCAGTTTGAAGATACCGGCTGCCTTTGTAAAGGGAATATAACGGGACGACCAACAGCAAGTTAAGAGGCTGTTGAGCGAGTGAGAGAGTAGTTCACTCGTAGTCCAAAGAAATCACTCCGGAAGGCTAGTCGTAAATTCAAGTTCCTGTGTCGGCTGTTTGGAAAGTTGTAAGAAAACGCTTACGGCTACGTCCTTGCCGTTTACAGTTATTACAGGTTCTAAAGCCGACAGACCACGGATTATGCGCCAACTTCACAAACGACATGTTCTTTCATGACGACGATTTTATGGATCGTGTTGTCTTCAGTGATGAATCGACCTTTCACCTTAGTGGACATGTTAACACTCACAATGTGCGCATCTGGGGCTCAGAAAATCCTCACGAGATGGTACAAATGGAATGAGATTTTCCTAAGGTGAATGTTTTTTTCTGCCACATCCCAGTGAAAAGTTTATGGGCTTTTCTTTTTTGGTTAACCTACTGTAACTGGCATTTCTTACCTTGATACACTTGAGCAATGGCTCGTCCATCAGCTGGAAGAAAATGAGCCAGAGAACTTCATTTTCCAGTAAGATAGTGCGCAACCTCACTAGCATAACGAAGTACGTGATTGATTGAACGTCACTGTACCCGAGCGTGGGACAGGCCGCAAGGGCCCCAATGACAAGGCTTGTTATGCGTGGCCTCCACGTTCTCCTGACCTAACGCCGTACGCTTTTTACCTTCGGGCTTCATCAAGGATCGTGTGTACGTGCCCCCGTTACCAACTGACCTCCCTGAATTAAGAAACCGGATTGAAGCAGCTGTTGCTACAATTACTTAATACACACTTATCAACGTTTGGGAAGAACTCGGCTATAGACTTGATGTGTGCCGTGTGACAAAGGGTGGTCACTTTGAACACTTATAAGGTTCTTGATAAAACTGTTTGAGATTCTGTTTCATTTGACATATCATTTATAATTCTAAGTTGAATGTAATAAATATTATAAAGAGTTAAAACCCCGATATTCATTTATATACACCCTGTATTGTTGTGGAAATTAATTGCAGATATATTTTTAATTTTTTACTATAATGGGTGATGTCTCTTTGAAATATCAATATATTTTATATAATGTTTTAGTACCTAAAAGAAGTATGAACAAAGAATTACACAAACTATGTGAATACAACGGCGGTTCAATAAGAACCCAAGATTAAAAGTAGATGATGCCAAAACAACTTGATTTTACGCTAAAAGTGTAGTATCGTTCAGTCAAACGCAAAATTGGATACTTTTGTCAGGACCTTTGATCATCAATGTTTCAGTGACTTTAAACGTTTTTGAACACCCTTTTTGACGAGCAGCGTCCATGACGAAGTGGTCACCCAGAAAGTCACAGGAAAACTCTACGATATGGTTGTCGTTGATTCTCGAAACTCCACGCAGTGGCAGAGACCTTATGTGTATCGACGGGAACAGTAATTCATATTTTTCATGATAAAATGGAGTGGAAACGTTGTCGACCTACTGTACCCCGTTTGCTCATATTTGGACAGCAGACGCATGTGGCTTTCAAATTTGAAGCTGTGATTGGGGGTATTTAAGCGAAATAAGGTAGATGTTTCGCATGGAGTTGTCTCATCGGTGAGGCCTGGATTCATCATCATACTCCGGAAATAAAGCAACAATCAAGCAATCAGTTGCCTCCGGTGAAATGGTCCTAAGTACCAGGCCGGAAGTACAATAGCAACGATCTTTCAGCTACAAGGGTGTCATTTGCGTCGAATTCTTGAAAGCATGGACAATTATAACTGGACAAAGAGTTATTGGACCTAATGGACAAGATGCTGGAGTTACGTCATGAATTGGTGCCACACCCATCATATTCACACGACGTTGCTTTCCAAAATTTCTTATTATTTTCAAACATGAAACATACGAGAACATTTTTAAATCAAATGATGTCATCACTGAGACAGAGGAAATACTTTGCGGAACTTGATAATTCCTATTTTTAGATGGATAAAAACGGTAGGGGCGTTGGGTGAAAATCATATTCATGTGGAGACATGAATTTGTGTTTTGAATATTAAAACTTTTCCAAACATGTTAGCTGAAGTTTGACTGATGCTGTGAAGAAAAATTAATTTCGGACATTTCTGTCTTGGCTTCCCAATACCGGATTTTATTCCGGCTAGAGGGCCGTGAATCTTTAATTAGAATAGGTAATTTTGTCCCTTCCAAGAACACGAAAGTGAAGGTGTGGAAGTACATACGAATGTATTTCATAGCTAAATTAATAAATAAAGTGTTGAAATCTATTGAGGATAAATTACAATCACCATTTACGATAAATTCCTTGCTCTTTTTAACAAGTTTATACTTTTCTTAGCCGGTAAGATTCTAATGTTTCATTTTTCCTTGGCAATGTACCTAGATAAAATGGAATTTTAAAGTAACCAGCTCTTAAAAGGTTTGAGTATAGCTTAAGTTTACTGTAGTCTATTTCAATTGTGCCTACAAGGAAATAACTAATATCTAATAAAAGCAAATGCCTATCTGGATTAACATGGAGTCCGGTATATAAGGAAAATAAGCGTTTATAAGATTTTGTACAAAAGTGATAGAGAAGGTCATGTGAAAACGTATCAGATTTTGTTTACTCAATTATTTACTTTCAACTGTTTATCTACCAGCCCAAAATTATTTTTGTTTTTCTAATGCGTTAATGCATTATGCAGCAGTTTCATATAGATATGGATAGGTAGAGTCAAACTAAAACTGGAGACCAGGAGATTCATGGTTCAAATCCCGGCTCAGACACTGAGATTTTTAGTCTGATTCTCCCATCCAAACCTTAGACTATACACGGCTAGTATGGAAGGGCGATTAATTTCCATCAGTTAACCGAATTAATGTGGATAAATGAATTCCCTTAATGCAATGCTATCTGCAGTTTTTGTGTATTTTACTGCAGGTATGTGTATAGATTGCATTAAATACCCTAGCTGGTGATATATTTATTATTGAAGACATGGAGTCCAATAATATTTGACATTGAAACGTATCTTATGTACAAAACATAATTATTGTGAGAGTATACATATTCAAAAAGTGTGAATGTGCTATATTACATCAAAGACCTAAGTGTCGATAGGACAGCTTATGCCTAACAGTTCGTAAATTACAGAACACGGAACCGAATACATTTGTGCGGTCGATCTCCAACCGCAGGAGCTGGGCCAACTAGAATAATACAAACTGTATGTGATTTAAGTTATTTAGCCATAAGTGCGTTCTTAATTCCACTTTAGCACAATAAATCATGAGAGGGAAAGACTCCACCAATTCCTGTACATAGGTAGTCTGAAAAGTTTCCGGCCTAATAAAGATAAGACATTTTTTCACAATTATTTTTTTCAACGTAGTCTCCTTGTAACTCTACACACTTCTCCCAGCGATGCTCTCCTCTCTATAACCCATCCAAATAGTACTCGGCGTTTCTCTCTGCAAAATAATTGTTCACGAAGGTAATTGGCTCTTCATTTGACGAAAATATCTGTCCTCCGAGCGCAATTTTCAGATGAGGGAACAAAAAGAAGTCGCTTGGTGCTAGATCTAGTGAGTGAGGTGGATAGTTAAGCAGTTCAAACCGTAATTCGTGGATTTTCACCAATGCAACCGCTAAGGTGTGAGACGGTGCGTTGTCTTGGTGAAACAGGATTTTCTTTTTCTGCAAATGTGGCCGTTTTTCGCAAATTCTACGTTCACCTTGTGAAGTAATGGTAAGTAGTATGCTCCTGCAATGGTTTCTCCTTTTTTAAAATAATCGATTAAAATAACTCCATAACTATTCCAAATAACAGTCGCATCACCTTCCCAGCCGAAAAAATAAACAGTTTTTGCTCATTTGGAGCCGGTTCCCCCTTTACAGTCCACTGTTTCTACTGTTTGTTTAGGACGTATAATGGTGTATCCAAGTTTCATCTACAGTAATTAATAGGCGCCAAAATTCCGATTTATTGGGCCTAAACTGCGCCAACAGAGCGTTGGAAATGTTCACTAGAACACGTTTTTGGTCTAACGTTAGAAAAACGTAGCACCCAACGAGCGGACAGCTTTCTCATATCTAAATGTTGATTTAATATGTGATAAACACGTTCTTTTGACATGTTCATGACCTCTGCTATCTCTCTCACTTTAATTCGGCGGTCGTCAAACACCATTTGGTGAACTATGGCGATGTTTTCGTCGGTAGTTACAGTTTTTGGATGTCCCGAACGTTCATCGCCTCTCAAGCTCTTAAGGCCACGTTTAAATTCAGCTTCCCAAAATTTCACTGTGGTAAATGATGATTCTGAATCCCCATACACAGAATACAACTCATCTTTGATTTGCGTAGGCGTATTTCCTTTCAAAAAAAAAATTTAATGAGAGCTTGATACTCCATTTTGTACATTTTCATAAAAACACTTACATAACTCACTCAAAGAACTGTTACCTAATAACTGAAACTTTGATAACTTCGACAGATGAACAAGGAATATCACTAGCTTTTATTTACCAGTGCTACCATCTGCATGTTGACGTTGGAAACTTTTCAGACTACCCTCGTACTGTATTTCCCATTACTTCCTGTAGTGAGCAGAGTTACATCACGCAGCTGAATATTTCAATTTAAATGTTACCTGTCGTTTACTTTCTTTTAATTTGCATTTAACGTATTTAATAAAATTTAATCATTTAATCATTTTAAGATCAAGAATCGGTAGATAATAGATTGTCACTTGGTCGCCAAGGTCAATGTTAGTGATTTACTACTATAATTACAGCTATTATTAAATTAATTATTATATTCATACTGGAATTCGTCTATTGTTTACAAACTCTTTGTCGTTCACCAATGGTACACTTATACTTTGTATTGCAACCTATTATTGTCAATGCATTAACTTAATTCGTAGAGCACATTAGAATAGTTCAGGGAAAATTTAAGGAATTTGGAAAAATTACTGTTTCTAGTAGTGCATTGAAATACATGTACCAGGTAGAGTGGGAAGGTAAACAGCCATAGAAACCAATATAAAAATTCAGTGATTGAAACGTATAAAATCAAAACCAAAAGTCACAGGGGGAAATTAATCGGAATAGGCAGGTGGCATGGCCCGATAAATTAGTAATGGTATGGGGGAAGAACAAAGGAAAAAGAGCAAAACGAATCAGAGGTTCTAGTGAAAAGAGTGACATGAAGTGAACTTCTGCATATAGATAATATAAGGGATTCATAACAGAGGGTAAATTATAGTAAATTTGCAAAGTTGTGTTTATTTCCAGTTATTATAGTTGAAACTAAAGGGTACAGGCCTCATCTACTGGCTTATCACCATATCCGTAACTATCAAGCTTCATAACACTAAACCCTTAATATCTTATTCCCCGTGCTTTGGACAAATATTTTTTAACTTTCAAAAAGTTAGCGTTTGAACTCATTTAATATAAAGATTTAGATTTCTGAAGCACATATTAAGAGTGATTACTCGAAAGTGGTTCGAACCCCTGTTACAAGTTTATTATTGCACTTTCTTTGCACCTGGGCTCATCTAAGTAGACTATAATGCAGAAGTAATAGTCCCCACCTAAGTCTATATTAAGTTTCTAATAGCAGAATCATAGAGGATTCACTATTACATCGCCAGTTCATGAATGTTAACATTCGGAAGTTTAGAGTGTATATCACCTTCACGAATCTATTCGTTAAACGCATAGTTTCTTCTCTCTCACTCACATTCCCACTACACTCCACATTCAGTGCAATGTATATAATCATGTAATGTTTCCAAAACCGGTAATGAAATGCTTTGCTGTGTGGCAGTACAAATCAAAACCTAAACAATACTTGTACACTTATCACATTCCTACTGTTTATTATGTTTGAAAGTGGTAACCAGAAAACGAATAATAATGTCAAAGTTATGTAAATCCTCAAGAACATAATCTTTTGAAAACGCTGAAAATAAAAAATAGATTTTTTTTTTTTTTTGGTAATTTACGTCCTCCAACGTTAAGTCATATCGGACGATGAATGGAATGGGTGAAATGATGCTCAAATGAGTCCGGAGTCCATGGAGCTTACAGTTACCCGACATTCGTCTTTCAGGATAAGGGAAAACCCCGGAAAAACCTTATCCAGGTAACTCACCCTAACCGAAATTCAAACTCGGGACCTCTTGAACGTGAGGCAGACGCTCTACTACCACGCTACCGAGGCGGGCTAAAAAAATAGAATTTACACACTTTTTGCAAAGTATATAATAGTCGGTATGTATACTTCGGTGTATTTTCCTCTTTTTCGTGCTGCAGTATATAATGTCTTGGGTAAAAGCAATAAATGACACCACAGGTTCCTCTTTAAGAGAGCTTTTACATGTTACATATAAAGTGTGTAAAGCAGTCGCTTCAGCATTCTTCGGGAAAGACTTACGAATGTGGGTCAAAAAGTAATGCCTACTATTATTTTTCTCTTTTAATTACCAAGAAAATTGAATCCAATTTACATAGCCTGAAAACTACAACATTGACGATTAATTTGTCACTATTCAATATAATCTCCCTCCTTTTACACAGTTTTGGTCCACCTTTTAACTAGCGCATGTATTCCAGTGTGGTAAAACACACGGTCTTGCTTCCTAACCCACGGACGCACGGATGTTTTCACAGCCTCCTCATCTTCAAAATGAAACCCACGATGAGCTTCCTTTAGTGGCCCGAACAGATGGAAGTCTGATGGTGCCAGGTCAGGGCTGTATGGGGGGTGAGGTAGGACTTGCCATCCTAATTTCTCAATTTCTGCAGTAGTGTAACGGCTGGTGTGTGGTCTTGCATTGTCATGCAAAAGAAGAACATCCGCCATAGTTTTTGTTGGGCAAACTCGGCGAAGACGTGCTTTCAGCTTTTTGAAAGTTCTGACGTATTGGGCAGAATTTATTGTACATCCCTGCTCCTAAAAATCAATAATAAGCACACCCTCTGCATTCCAAAACACTGTCGCCATAGCTTTTCCTGCCCACTGCTGAGTTTTGATTTTTTTTCCTTCAGTGACGTTGTGTGATGTCATTCCATTGACTGCCTCTTTGATTCAGGTTCAAAAAAATGAACCTACGTTTCGTCTCCAGTAACAATTTTTTCAAGAAACTCCTCTCCCTCCAAATTGAAGCGATGCAAATGTTCGGAGGCTATTGTTTTCCTTGTTTCTTTGTTTTGGGCGGTTAACATTCTTGGTACCCAACGTGAACAAACTTTTGAGTAACCCAGTCGTCTAATAATCGTCTTCATACTGTCTTTACTGAGGGAGGTAATGCGACACAATTCACCTGTTGTTACCCGGCGATCACCACGAATGATGTCATCGACTCGCTGAATGTTGCATCGAGTCGCCGCAGTCACTGGTCTGCCGCTTCGCTTTCCATCTGCCAATGGTGTTTGCGCTTCAGCTTCGTTACAGCGACGAACCCATCTTCTATCAGTGCTGATATCCACCGTTGCATCACCATACACATTTTTTAGCCTTTCGTGAATGCGAATTGGCATTTCACCTTCCGCAGTCAGTCAACCACAGAACGCTGTCTAATGCGAATGTCGATGTCAGCCATTTTGTAAGAGGATGCAGTGCTGGCACCTGAAGTTACTACTGCAGGGGATTGGAGAAGAAGGTTTGAGGAATTGCACCAAATTCAAAGTTTTCACATAACTTACTTATTTAAGGAAAAAATAGGAAGCATTACTTTTTGACCCACCCTCGTTCATACAAATACACATGATCGATATTTTCACCGTTTCATTCGTATATACACTTGTAATTTCTACTGTTATGTCGCCTGTTTTGAATTTGAAAATATAATCTGATTATTCACTTATCAAATCATAAGTTATCTGGTATTTTTATTCATGCGAATCCTGGAACACGTTCACAATGTATCAAATTCGTAAGTCCAGATTTTGTAGAGATATGCAGTGCTTTCAGTTAGAAAGCTTCCCCAGTGTCAGAAAATGAAAATGGGACCTCTAGTTTGAGAAACCAAAACATCGAACACTCGACCAAAGAGGGAACGTATTTTAGAGACCTAACCGTGGACACTTAAAAAGATAAAGTCAGTGATCTTAGTCATTTATTCGCCAGATATATGAATATTTCAACTTTATTTTTACATGATGTGTCATTTTCCCTTTCTGTACAGAAAAGTACATAAAGGAACATTTCACATTTTTCAAATTTTTAATTATGTGCTTCATAGTTATTCCACAGTATCTTTCAAGACCTTTCAATTGTCTTTCTAATGTATAGAAAAATAAATCATTAACTCTATTCCCCAATAACAGTAAGACTGCTGTTCCTTGATTAAAAACAACCATTTATATTAAAACAGTATTATTAATGAATTATAAATGAAAGAAAATTTTCTTATTAATATTATTGCCGTGGTAACTAAGATTTGAATTTATTTCTACATTTACACAACTTGATTTATATCGAAGCATAAAAGTGTATTCCCAAAACTAAAGGGAGGACGGCAGCTGTTTTAACTGATAACTTGTTAGGGTTACAGAAAGCAGGCTGAAACAGAGCATGAGATAAGCTCTTATAATTCGGAAAACACACTCGCTTTCTTTTGTTTCCTGTAATGAAAAGGTGGATTTGGAACGTTTTCAGCTGCGAACCGATACCATTTTAAAAGACGGTCGTAAGCGGTCTGAGTGAATACAACTGGCAGCACCCGCTGTTATTTCATTCTGTTTCTTTTAATCGTCCTTCCGTTGTTTATGGGTTTAGGCATACTCTCCATGTTTTTGTTTTAGCATGAAATTCTCTGTTGTACGCATTTAATACCGCTTTATTATTACATTATAAACTACGGATATGAATTATGTTTTTTGGGTTCAAAGAAAAGAGTCTAAGTTAAGAATTCGTTACTTCAGAATGTATTAGACCACATTTTCGTATGAGATTTATATACATTTACTCCAAAAAGTATTCGTATAATGCATGAGTTTATGTTTAAGGACGTATGGGTTGTGGAAAATCATCAGAATAAGGTACAGCAGGGACATTGTTTTATTTATTGATTAGTGAAAAGACAATACATATATATAAAGCTGGGATATATATAAGTAATATTGAGCATAATGTACATGGAAGACAAGATAGGGCGTATAAAATATTAAGAAAACTGAATAAAAATAATCACCAGTTAAATCCTATATCAGAACAAAAATGGTTATCACATTTCCAATAATTGTGAACTTTAGAGAACAAAGAACAGGAAGTAAAAATTTTCACCACGGATGAAAATATAGATCCAATAACACATGAAGAATTTAACAGCATAATGCAGTTTAGTAGAAATAAGGAAGCTTCTGGATGTGATTAATTAAATTTGGAACTCATAAAATATGCACCTGTGTGCTTACATGGTAGATTGCTTGATCTTTTTAATATTTGTTGGAGGTATGGGCATATCCCTGAAGAATGCAATACAGCGTTGGTCATATCAATTTTTAAGAAAGGCAATAGAGGAAAATGTGACAACTACAGAGGAATTGGTCTGCTGTGCTCAGTGCATAAACTATATTCTAAAATAGTTGTAAGAAGAATAAGTACAATAGCGGAAGCACGGCTTCATGAGGCCCAAAACGTATTTAGAAAAGGAAGATCATGCACGGATAGTATATTTATAATTCAACAACTAATTGAAAAATACGAAGAATTTAATGTTGACACATTTATGCTTTTTGTTGACTATGTTAAAGCCTTCGATTCGGTTTTAAGGGATAAACTTTGGATAGCCATGGGAAATTTTGGAATACCAGCACATTTAACAGGGACTGTACAAGGTATGTATAAAACACTACAATAGCAATAATAAAGAACGGAAGGAAAACAGAAGCAGTGGACATAAATAAAGGAGTGCGACAAGGATGCCCTCTATCGCCTATACTCTTTAATATTTATATTGATAATATGGTACAAGAATGGCAGCAAAGTATACAACAAAATGCACTGAATGGAAACATAATTTTAAATAGTGTGTTATTTGCTGATGATCAAGTGATAATATCCCACTCAGAAGATGACATGCAAAGAGCAGTCAGTATATAGTTTAAACAACATGGCGGAAACATATAACCTTTCAATCTCAGAACACAGAACTAAAGTAATGGCTTCTTAGAGGAAAGAGCAACATAAGAGCAAAAATAGCTATAAACAATAAAATAGTATAACAGGTTAATAGTTTTAACTATCTAGGCTGCACAGTAGCAGTAGCAAATAACAACAAGGATATGGATCTGAAATTAAGCCGATTCAATCAAATGTGTGGGACTATAATAAGAAAACAGGAAAACACGAAAGGAAACACAGATGAAATTTTATAAGATAATGGCAGTCCCAACGTTAACATACGGTTCCGAAATATGGACCCTGCAAATAATCAACGCAAACAGCTAGAATCGGCAGAGATGAGATTTTTGAGGAGCGTGACAGGTTATAAAAGAATAGACCACGTAAGGAACGCAAAAATAAGAGAAGAGCTTGGGATTAAACAGTAAAATAATAAAGAACAAAAATGAATGGAAAAAACATATTTTTAGAATGGACATGGAACGACTTCCAAGAAGAGTTTTAGATTATATGCCGAATGGAAAGAGAGATATGGGACGCCCAGCTCTACGCTGGAAGGATCAGTAAGGCTCTTGAAGAAAACCGAACGGGTCACAGGGCCCAATCCTTGAAGATGATGGTGATGATAATGATGATGATGTGAAAAAGATAATACAATAAAAAAACACATATAGTATCTATTCACATAAACACAGTTAAACATTCAAAAGAAAAGATGCAATATAGGATGCGAAATAAGTATTCGTCAGCATTCTGAAAATGGTGTAGAATGTTACGGTTAGTAGGGCCTTCCATTCCTCTTTATAATCTCTTGCATTCTCCTTGACATGGATTTCACCAAAGATTGTGCTGTTTCCACTGTAATTTTACCCCATTCCTCTAGTACTGCGTTCTTTAGAACCTTTATATTAGATATATGATTATTCATAATATTTTTGTCCAGTATACTCCACAAATTCTCTATTAGATTCATGTCTGGGGATTGCGGAGTTGTAGGCATCCAACGTGGAGTATTATACAACCATAACCTTGCATCTAGAGCTGTGTGTTTTGGATCATTATCTTATGTGAAAATGCAATCTTCAGAAAGACCCATATTATTCACACTTATGGACAGATGTCTTTTAGGGTGTTTATATAAAACTAATGGTTCATAATTCCATCAATAAAAGACAAATCCCCCGTACCATTTGCACTCATGCAGAACCAGACAAGTAATGAACCGCCTCCATGTTTAACAGAAGTTGTTATATTTTTCTCCTCAGGCTCACAATTCTTTTTTCTCCACACTGTTACTCGCCCTTTTGACTTGAAGAGCTCAAATTGACTCTCGTCAGTTAATACAACCTTCTTCCAGAAATCAATCCCATCATATTTATGTTTTTTGTAAAAGCAACTCACTTCTTTCTGTTGATGTTACTGATGCATGGTTTTCTAAGGGTTGTTCGGCCTCCATACTCAGCTTCATAAAGCACGCTTCTTATAGTTTGTGCTGAAACGAACTTTCCTGTGTGTTTGAACTACAATAGTAAGTTTTGAAGCATTTTGTTTAGGATTTTTCTTGACTTCTATAAGTAACTGTCGTTTCACCATCTCGGATAGAACTGTAGGACGACTCCTTCTTGATTGATTTTCGTTAAGTGCTGTTCTGAACAAACCTGTATATAATAGTCTTCACTGTACTGATAGGTCTTCCAATGGTTTCTCCAATTTCTTGAAAACGTTTTCCTTTTTTAAATAACCTGATGTAAATTTCTATTTCTTCTTTCACAGTTTCACGACGTTTTCGACCCATATTACTTAAATAGCAGTCAACGACCTTGATAACAGAGATGGAACAGTCAACGACAGTGGATAAAACACAACTGCATAAGGAAAGGGAAGGGGTGTGTGTCGGCGAGGCACCATACCTGGGATCCTGTTTACTAGACGTCAAATGAAAGATGATTTTAAATAACTTAGAGCTATTCACTAGTTAAGCAATATCTGAACCCAAATTGTGTTTTATTTTTAAATCTAGATGTCAACTGATGTAAGGAAATAGCTATTGTTCGATTCTTATCTATGTTTTTCTGATTGTACTTGTTATATTCTATATGCTATGATTAGACGAATAGCTTTTGAAGTATCTGTATATACATCAAATACAGCCAAACAAAAGAGAACCTACAACGCAGGTTATAACTGTGAACATAGAACTAACATTAGTCCAGTTAACAATGAACAATTAAGTAGATTATTTTTCTCCATCGTTGCAGTCAATGTGTCTTACCTAAAGTGTTTAACGTTCTGACCTTAAAGTGAGAAATCTTCACCAGCTTCAGCTCCATTGCTTTATATATGTTTTGGTCATCATATTATATTCAAACTGTGCGGTATTTACTTTGTTAAATAACTATGTGACCAATGAGAAAGAGATACAGTTTCAAATTTCATTCACTGTAATTATTACTTTCTATAAGTATACTATCATTTTGTGGCAGTATTCTAGATATTGGAATATCGTCAGGAGGAGGTCTAAGGAAGTCAGACGTCCTGTCAAAGCTTCATCATTATGCCTGAATATCCATCATTTTTTTTTTTTTTTTTTTTTTTTAAATCTAATAACAGTAGAAAGTTTTTGTTTTGTTTTTTGTTTTGCGATAGCATCAGATTCTTCCAAACAAAGGAAAATAAAACCTTTTCTGGTATGTATTAGGTACTTTGAACCTTTAATAAGCTTCCAAAGCAAACTACTTAACTTTATGCAAAAGGCTGATGTGTCTTTTTTTTTTTTTTTTTTTTTTTCCTTATCCAGGTAAGTCACTCTGGCCGAGATTCGAACTCGGGACCTCTTTTTTTTTATTTATTTTTTTTTATTTTTTTTTTTTAAATATCAAATAATTGCATCGCACAAAACATATATACTGAATTTTCTATGAACAACTGTAAAGTCCAATTTATTCCAAATAAATTTTAAATTATTCTTTTTTTTTTTATTGCTCTCTGTAACCCTATCTCTGTTAAAGATGTTCTTATTTTTTTTTTTTTTTTTTTTTGCTCTACCATACGTAGGCATTATTTTTTTATTTTTTTTTTTTTTTTTTTTTTTTTTTTTTTTTTACATATTTTCTTTCAAGTCATAGAAACTACAATCAACTGTTGTTTGCAACCTAAGTCAAGCTAATACAGTTAAAAGTACAGTGTTAAGCTTACAATTAAAACACTCAGAAATATGATAAAATGGATTAAGAAGGTGCCAATTTTTCAAATTTTGTTTGAAGTATTTGAGGCTACAGTATTGAGCTTCTATAGCCAGTCTATTTTTTCTTACATTTGCGTCCATCTGAGCGGATAGTCCTTGCAAAGGATTGCCTAACTATCTGTAGGAACACTGTTCTGAGCAACTTGTGGCGAGCAAATTGATCTTGCTAAAGGTTGTCTGCGCTCCATGAAAGCAGCCAGTCTAGATGTTGGGATGGAAGTTGACTTCGGAACCAGTGTAATGGAGCTCAAATCGGATGATATAAGGCTCCATAGAATCACCGAGCCCCGCTGTGATTAGCTTCCAACGTTCCCTTCGCAGGAATTCAAACCATTCCCTCTGTAATGCCACATTTCCAGGATTTTTCTGCATTATCCAGTGTAACGTTCCCATTACCAACCAGATCGCACACCTGTAGAGCGCCGTGTCTTTAAAACTGAATTCCAGTCTCTGTAGCCTTCGAAGACATGGTGGAGACTCCGGCGGACACCATTTTCCAATAAAGTCTCTGAGCACCATCCAGATATTATGCACCTGTTTGCAAGAGGCAATCCTATGTTCCAAGGTGTCTATTTGTGAACAAATTTGGCATCTGTTACATGTTGTACGGCCATGTCGCCATAATTTCTCCGCTGTTGGTATGGTCTCGTTTAATACTTCATATGCTGTCTCTTGCCAATCAGTAGGAACAACTTTATTAAAGAGATTCTTCCATATAAGTTTCCATTCTCTATTCTCTTTCTCTTCAATCCTGGGTGTACACTGCGATGTATTGAGCTGCTGATACTGTTTTCTCGTTGATTCGAAAACTGTGAGGTCATCACTGGTGTCCAGCAGATTTCTCAGATGGTTAACAATGGGTTTGAATCCCGGATATATCCTCTGAGCGTGCTGTATCTGATCCTGCCAGAAACTCCCATCTATCGATGAACCATTACCATCCAGTGACCTGACAGCAGTTTTGCCTAATAAGGCCATGCATTTCTTGGCGATGTCCACCAGTCCACATCCACCTTTGGATTGCGGCAATCGTAACTGTTCTCTGCTCACCCTGTAGGCTTTCCCAGTCCATAAGAAATAGCCAAGCAGTTGCTCAAGTCTCTGTGCTTCACGTTTCGGAATTGGCAGTATCTGGGCTAAGTACCAAATTTGACTGAGACCATAGATATGTATGTACCAAATTCGCTGCATCAAATTCAGGTTCCGAGCCCTCTCCAACAATAAAGAGTATCGCAAGTGGTTGATTTTCTCTCTCCAGTTGTAAACTATAGTGGCTTCCATATCTCCCATAAAAGAGATACCAAGTATCCTGGTGGTGGTAGTACATTTCATTCCCAGTGTTTGTACTGGTTCCAACCACTGTCCAATCAATAATATCTCAGATTTGTGTACGTTTAACGTTGCACCGGACATCCTTGTATAGATCTCCAATCCATTCCGTAGGGCTGCCATATCGTGATTGTTTGTCGCTACAATTGTGACATCATCCGCATAAGCAATGACTTTAAAGCGTTCATTGTACACAGTAACCCCATGTAGCGTATCTTGCAGTCTTTGAAGTAGGGGGTTTAACGCTATAGAAAAAAGCCCCATTGATAACGGGCAACCTTGACGCACTGACCGGCCTATTCGTACTGGAATGGAAAGCCAGCCATTCCATAACACCCGGGATTTTCCTGTACCATAAAGGCCTTGTATAATTTTAATCACGTGCATTGGAAATTTCGCCGCCTTTAAACATTGCCATAAATACGCATGTTGCACTTTATCAAATGCTTGTTGGAAATCCAAACTTATCAAGGCCGCCACTTGCTGTTCCCGTTGCAAATGTATGAGGACATCGCGCAATTCTCCCAGCGTAACAATAATATTGCGCTTCGAGATCGCCGCTTGGTTGCAGTGTAATATTTCTGTATACGCTTCTTTCAACCTGTTTGCGATGACTTTGGTAAATATCTTATAGTCAGCATTCAACAATGTTATTGGGCGAAAATCCTTCATAGTAGTAAGCTGTGCTGTCTTTGGCAACAATGTGATAATTCCATCTGCAAACGTTTCGGGAAACTGCGCTGTTTCCCACAACTCCACCAAAACTGCCATCACTTCACGTTTTATCATGGGCCAACAGGTCCTATAAAATTCATAGGAAAGGCCATCAGGACCTGGAGACGTATGTTTACTGGTTTTTTGTATGACTTCTAATACTTCTTGTTCTGTAATGGTTCGGGTGAGTAAGTCGGCCGTTTCCTGGGTAACCCCAGTTGTAAACAGCGGCCACGCCTCATACCGCGGTGGGGTAC
Source organism: Mantis religiosa (assembly GCA_030765055.1). Lineage (NCBI taxonomy): Eukaryota > Metazoa > Arthropoda > Insecta > Mantodea > Mantidae > Mantis > Mantis religiosa. The sequence goes on from CM060951.1 coordinate 175,762,463, forward strand.
CTTCATCTGATCCCTTGTGAAATAAAGTCTGAAAGTGTTCTGCTATAAGGTGAAGGATAGACCTGGTCCCTGTAAATGTGTTTCCAGTGTTCACATCTTGAAGTGTACGTGGGCATCGGGTACGCCCCTTCTTTCGTTCCTTTGCAAAATAGTAAAAGGAATTCCGTTCTTCCTCATGTGGGTGTTGAACCTTTGCTCTGATTTTATATCCATCCAGATGCTGCAGTTGTTGCATTTTGATAGTTTCTTTCACCTGCTTGATCTTGACATTTACATCGTAACCTTCCCGTTGCTTCGTATACAAGTCCCATAGGACTTCATTGTAGAACTGTAAACGCTCCTTTCTTGTCGTTGCCTTCAGAATTCCTATCTGTTTAAAGAATGAACGAATAGCCGGTTTTGCCATTACAGTCCACCAGTCACTCTTCCTAGATGCATTGCAAAAGGAGAATTGTAGCCGTTGCCATTTCGTCTGAAACTTCTCCAGAACGTCGGCATCCTCCAAAAGGGAATTATTGAGCTTCCAGTATCCCCGTCCGGCAACTTCAGCACAAATGGCCGCAATTTGTATTTGGCAGATCACTGCGTGATGATCACTGAACGCCACAGGTAGAACGCAAATTCGGTGTACAGAAGTAACTATCCCTGGCGAGATATAAACCCTATCTATCCGCGAGGCTGATGTGCTCCTAATAAACGTGAATTCCACCTCATTTCCATGCTTTAGTTCCCATGCATCCTGCAGTTGTAGTTGCGACACCAAATTCTGGAGCATGATGCTAAAATTGGGCGCCCCTTTTTGGTCCTTGGCACAGAGAGTGGAATTAAAGTCACCTGCTAATAAATATTCCTTACCATACAACAAATGTGTAGTTAAAGCGTTCTGAAAGAACTGCTCTCGTTCTTGTCTATTTTGCGTTCCGGACGGAGCGTAAATATTTATTAACACTGTGTCGTCCAATGTCGCTGAGATGATCCGGCCAGATGGGTCCATCTGAAAATTCTGTAGATGAAGTCCTTTCCGGTATACAATGGCAGTGCCCCTTCCTTCTACGCCGAGATTCACCTTATAATCATAAGAGTAAAGCGTATCCAAATTGAATGTGTTCACTTCCTGTAGAAAACAGATGTCAATGTTATTCACCAGCAGAAAAGTATTGAGCAGTTTCTGGGTCACTATATTCCTGCAGCCATTCACATTTATGGTGGCTATTGTTCTTAAATATATCATCCTAATGAGGGTAGTTGTCAGTGCTGGGTGTATGTTGCTGGCTGAGTGCCTACTCCTGAGTAGTCTGCAGCTGTGACTCTTCCCTTACTTGGAGATCAGACGCCGTCTCCTGCCGTGTCCAGTCCTGCACCGTGAGATGCGGTGAACCCGATTCTGCATCTTTCCGCACCAACTGAGTGTGTTGCTTTCCTCCGTTCGCCATTGCGCCCTCATCGGCAGTCGACGGACCACTATCTTTGTAACTCTGTTGCATTTCACGAGCTTGGAGCCGAGGGTCACGCACAGAACGTCGCACAGTTGAAACCCCGTCCGTTGTAACCTTCTGCGGACTGACGACAGCACCTTCACCCGCCGCCTGGTACCCGGTCCTTTGCACAGGCTCTGACTTTCCACCCTCTTCCGAGTTCCTCTTTCCCTTGTCCTCACCTGTACGGCAAACCTTGTAGGAAAGCTGGTTGTCTCGCTCCTCCCTGACGCTGCTGTCCAAATGTGCAGCAGCTATTGTTGGCTGGTTTGTTGCCGTCGTGGTTGCGGACTCTGGTGGTAACATCTGTCTTCCAGGCTGTTCTGCAGACACACACGCAGCCAGTTCCTGCTCCTGTTCCATCTGGCTGCTCCAAGACGTTTCTGCCTTATTAGCTTTGCGTGACTTTGCCCTCTTGACTCGTTTCTTTTCATTGGAAGGTGTCTCCTCCTCTGTAGCTGTCTCAGACATCAGTGAGGCACTTCCAGTCTGCTCCTTCCCCTTCGTGGTGTGCTGAATGCCTCTTTTCCCAGGACTATCGCGAAGCACGGTGGCATAATCCTTTTTCTCCACTGTGATCAGCTCCTCTGGTGTCGGCTCCTCTTGTTGTTGTTCACCCGCCAGTGCCGGCAGTGGATTGTCAGCCATGGGTTGGTCTTCCTCCTTCTGCACGCTCTCTGCCACAGATGTGGTTGCCGTGTCGTTCCTCGATACCGCCTCGGCCGGTCGCAACTGTGTCGATCGGTGTGGACATATCTCCTTTAAATGTTCTGTACTATGGCAGATATAACACGATCGGGGTTGGCCAGCATATGACACCCATAAACGGTAGCTGCCGATCACGATATAACTGGGCACATTTGTCTTCAGCTGCATCTTTACAGCTCTTATCCCGTTGTACACCGGCACACGGTACTGACGACCCCATTGCTCTTTTCGAATGTCATACACCATACCGTAATTTTTCAGTGCTGCTTTTAGCACTTCATTTGGGAGCTCTGGTGGTACATCAAACACACGCACATTGATTGCATTCCCGGTAACATGTTCGATTTTTACTTTAGTAACTTCCCCATTCATATATGTGAACGTTGTTTCCTCCGGAAAAGTGTTTAAAATTTTCTCCATTAACAAAGCCGATATCAGTTTTATGTATATTGCGCGTTCACTGGCGATTAACTGAATGGTATCCACTTTTTCCGCATTTAACCGTAACTTATCTGCTATGAAATCATGCACCTCATAAGCTGTGGGCTTCGTCGCATTTAGCGTGAATTTTACCCTGATGGTATTTTTTCTTTCATACATTTCCATTTTCCACAATTAGTGCAACTTTGACTAGAAATAAACACGGGAAGGTGTGGGCACAATTGTGCTATCGGTGAGTGCCGCTCTGGCACTCAGTACGTACGTCGCCGCGACCCGAAAAGTAAACAACACACGTCACACAGCACGTCCACTCTGTTCAGGCGCTGAGGCCAGACTGTATCATTAGGAATAGCCAGCGCTGTTTTTTTTTTCTTTTTTTTTTTTTTTAATTTTACGTCCTCCAACGTTAAGTCATATCGGACGGTCAATGAAATGCATGAAATGATGCCCAAATGAGTCAGGGGTCCATGGAGCTTAGAGTTACCTGAAATTCGTCTATCAGGATAAGGGAAAACCCCGGAACTGCCAGCCAGCGCTGTATGTAATTGTAATTATGCGTGGTAAAAAGGAACATTCATCATAAAAAGGTTGTGGAGGAGATAAATTAGACTAATTAAATCATGATTTCAATTTAAAAAGCTACATCTACATTCTCCACTACACTACCTTGTAGGTATGTTAGATTTCATGCTTTTCCTGCAGGAAGAATCTGTTATATTTTATGATTTTTCAATTAAAAAGGTTCGATATAATTAAGCAAAGAGGATTCATAAACCATACCCAGAGAATTAGAGATATTTATTTTTATGTCGATAATGTAAACATATGAAACTTTAATAAAACAAAAATAATTAAATGTGTTCTAAGAAAAGTTTTCTTATGAATGTAGAGGGACAGAATTGTATGAAAATCTTAGTTTTGCATGCTTATAAAATTCTTTACTAAAGTGTGATAGTTGGCACTTTGTAAACAAAACTGCTCTGTTTCATTTCTCAATCATAGTCTTCAGATACGTTAAATTTCTTTTTATTAAAATATATTACTTTAATAATATATTTAATTTGAAGAAACTTAAATATTCAATGTCACAGCCGGTATTTCAGTCATGATTTCCGTCCTGTTGCTCTTACGCACTGAGCTACCATGGCCAACGTGCCGTCGTGATATTAAATTCTCCAATTGATTCTTATATTTCCCCGGTAAATCAAGGAAACTCAAGGCCTGGGACTCAAGTGAGTTGTCACAAACGGTGTACCTCCAATATGAGAGCTCCTAGTGGTTTACCGGGAAAATGTATGAGTCCATTGCAGAGTTTAATGTTACGACGGCACGTTGGCCGTGGTAGCTCAATGGGTAATAACGACTAGCTGGAAACCAGGACACCTTGGTTCAAATCCCGACCGTGATACTCTATTTTTTCAGTTTGAACCAGGAATAATGTTTATCTTTGTTAATATATCCATGTTTTTCCAAATTCACCTATGTATTTTTTTGTTGCCCCAAATGTATATAGATTTCCTTGCCTTCCTAGCCATAAAATATATTTTTTTGTTTATTATTCATACTTAAGCTTGTCTTCACACAAATCCTTAATTTTGCAGTTCAATAACTGCCAAAGTAGTCCTTATTACTGAAGAGTTAACACCAGCTGGAGTTTTGTGTAAGAAAATGGTATTACATCTGATCACAGACACTTAAAATATGTCCCAGGTCGTGCAGTAGCGCCACGTATTGGCCTTTCGAACTGAACTCCTGAGTTCTAACAGATTACTTGGCAATGGTTTTCTTTTTAAAGATTTTGTTTACCGGAAAGCACAAATGAGTTAGTAGAAGTTCAGAATGTCTTGTTTAGAATATTGGAACACTCCAATGATTAATCATTTTAGAGACATATTACATATTACAGGATATTAGTAATCTGTATTGTCTTTCTCTGATAGCTTTCCACTAAAGGGCTCAGTGAATCACAAGGTTTAAAAGGCTATTTACAAAGGTTTCTTTAATGTCCACTTCCCATACTAATATTATGTGCAATATTTTATAGAATATAAAGATAATGAAATTTTTTCCAAGCCAAGCCCGAGCGAGGTAGTGCCAAGATAACATGTATGACTGTATTTTGTAGCTTCGTGGGTTCAATCCCCGTCGACTTCGCTTTTTGACTTGGAATTTCTTTAGTTTTTCTTTGTCGCTTAGGCGAGTGCTGTGGTGCTTATTTTTTTTTTTATCCAGCAATTTCCTTTTCATTATTCCTCTTTATCCCATTTCCTTTGTGGTCTTTTATGTGTGCTTTCATTCTCGTGATGTATAGTGGTGCTGGACAGATGGTGCGGATTCTAGCGCATTGTATATGCTGTTCTCGGAATTGAGCGGCATGGTGTGACTTCTATTCTCACGTGGAGGGACTACGCTGGTCGCCTGGACCAAGACTTGTGGTGCCGAGATGCACAATTTTCAGCACACGTTGGGAACCAAATGCAGATTCATGTCCCTTGACCAGTTGGGCACTCCTATCTCCTCCTTTAAAATAACAGAGAAATGTACACTTAGGTGTGAGCATTAGGTTATTTTGACATTTCAGTATTTGCTATACCGTAATTAACCTGGTTTTTTTGAGCATGTTATGATGTCATATCTACTACACTTCTGCCCGCACAATATCCACTTGCAGTCTTCGTCTGTCTCGTGGAACTTTCTGTTTACACATATCTTGTAGTGAAATCCGTGTATGGAGAGTCGTGCTGTGACGTGATGCTACGTACTGCATTCTCTAGTCCATCTGTCGTCGATCATCGTTGGTGGGGTGTACAAGTCGAGGTCAATTTTAGTTTTCTTTCTTCCCCTGATGTTTACTAGGGCCCTGCTTGCTTCTGTGCTTTGTAAGTAGAATTGTGCTCGTATGTCTTCTATGAAGTACGTCTCCCTCATCATTTCATATACCATCCGGGATGACGTTTTCCAACTCGGTTAATCCTCTTCATGAACAGTGCTTTTATTCTTTCTATTCTGATCAGGTCTCCGATCTTCAGCTTTTCCCACACGATCTCAATTCCATATGCTATCACTGGCGCTACTGCCGTCTTGAATAGCCTCATCGCCCTGCAAGTTGATAAGTCTGCTACGTTTAGAATGTCGTATGAGGCCTTGATTGCTGCTGCTTTTTTCTGAATGTGTATACCAAAGGACGCCGCTGTTGTTTGTAGTGTTATTCCCAGATATTTATAATTTCCAACTTTTTGCAGTGGCTTCTTGTGTAATGTTATATTTTCTTTGGCCTTTGACTTCCCTCCTTTTCTGAAGGTCATATGTACTGTCTTTTTTCGTTTATCTGTAGTCTGTTTTCCTCCGCCCAGATCTCCAGTCTCCTCTTTTTCTCCCCGGATCTGGCGTAAAGTAACCTGGCTATAGGTTCCCTCCGCTTGTACTCTACCTCTACATAGATAAGCAATAGATGAAGTAAAACTCAATGCACAATCTTCAGAGGTTAACATTGTTTGTTTCTTTAAACTGTAGCGATGGGCTAGCCAAACAGATAAGAGATTTATTTTATTAAGGGTAGCTCTTACTCTAACAAGCAATATCCCTAATGCATTCTCAAATGCAATGTTTCACACATCAAATATCGATGTCAGAGCTAAACGAATGCTGCATTTAGACAAAAATAACAAGTTGAAAGCTCATAAATAATAATGCAGCTGTCAAGTGTTGCAATATTGTTAATAATGTGCAGTACAAACAATTCATAAATCACATGCTCGGGGTGTTCAGCTGCCATCATGTCGGTTTCCACATGAATAGAGTTATACTATAACCAGAGAGTTCCCATGACAGCCTATGACTGTAAATATTCATGTATTAAGCGATTCTGTCTAAAATTCTTTTGGGCCATTCATATTTAAAAAATCACAAAAATGTAATTTTCAAAAACTAGCTATTTGAAGCAACCAGTAACGGTTAAGTTACACATTTCTTTAGTTTGTCCTGAGAGATTACACTATTATATATACATTGTTGCGTGTATAGGCTAGGCAAGATCTGGAAATTACTATAATCATTATTATGCAACATTTATTCCCGGTGCCTTAAGTTTGGGCAAAGCTGTTTGTTAATGATTAAGCTTAAATTCTGCTGACTGGAAAAGCATGTACTTTGGACTGGTGAATCGTACATCCTGCTGGTCAGGGGAAATAATGCACAGTTGGCCAGTAACAGGCCTCAACTTGTTCTCCACGTTCTAAACAATGAATCGCACATCCTGCTGATGAAGGGAAATAATGCTTAGGTGGTCACTAAGAGGTCTAAACATGTTCTCAATGATGTAAACAATGATTGCACAATATGGTGCAATAGTTGGGAGGAAATTAACAGTTAGCGTGGGAAACGCTGAGTTGGCTTTTGGGTAGGACCCCTATTTAAGCTTGGTTGAGTTAGCACACGGGGGACTTGACAGAAAGATTTGAGAGGGGACTTGCTGATGGTCTCTATAAACATTAACAAGAGTTTATTTTAAAGTGCTACTACGAGTAAGATCTCCAGCAGGTGCACCAGACCGTACATCTCTTGCCAATTGCACAAAGATTCAGCCATACAAACAACGCTTCTCTTAAGGTACAGTTGCATTATGTTATTACGTATTTAAATGTTACCAAAGTGACCCTGATCTCATCCAGATGCAGGGAGTGCCCTGTAGAAATGCTAGGCATCTCTGAAATATATCTGAAATACAGTTACTAAGTTCAAATTATACGTTTTTTTTTTTTAATTTACGTCCTCCAACGTTAAGTCATATCGGACGATGAATGGAATGGGTGAAATGATGCTCAAATGAGCCCAGGGTCCATAGAGCTTAGAGTTACCCGACATTCGTGTTGCAGGATAACCCGGTAAAAACCTTATCCAGCTAACTCACTCTAACCGAGATTCGAACTCGAGACCTCTTGAACGTGAGGCAGACACGCTACCATATACGCTACCGAGGCGGGCAGATGTTTTTTCCGCTCTACCTTCTCCATAGCTACATTCCCAATTACATGCGGTTAAAGGTCAAAAACCCTTACCTTTTAAACCACTACAACACCTGGTAGTTTTGTCATGTAGCATATGATCTCGGCACCGGGTTCCAAACTCTGTACCTTTGCACCTCTCGCAATCCCTATCAACCCCCAAAACCGACATGTAACAATATAAATGTGTGTGTGTGTGTTTGTGTGCGTGTGTGTGTTTTAATTGATGGAAATTCATTTCTTTACACTAGCCCTATACAGGCTAAGGTATTGCATTGATAGAGTCAACATGGAATATTCAATGCCACGGCCGGGATTTGAACTATGGATCTACTGGTTTCCGTCCAGTCGGTGTATCTCGGATGCGAGAGCCCCTAGTGGTTTATATATGAATCAATTGGAGAATTCAATGTCATGATGGCAAATTGGCTATGGTAGCTCAATGGATAAGAGCGACTTGACGGAAACCACTAGATCCGTGGTTCAAATCCCGGCCGTGGCATTGAATTTTTCATGTCGACTCTATCAATCCAATACCTTAGCCTGTATACGGCTAGTGTGAAGAAATGAATAATTTTCATCAATTAACTTTAATAAGAGTTAAACGATGAAGCCTGGGACTGAAGTACTTACAATAGTAAGTCGCTACAAACGGTGTATCTCGGATGCGAGAGCCCCTAATGATTTACCGGGGAATATATATATATATATATATATATATATATAATCGATGACACCCACTTACACTGCTTCCATGTTGTCAAAATTTCTTCCACATAGAAAATGAGACATGGATAGAGGCTGTATGCTGGCTGTAGTAGCAGTGTGATTCCTCCCAATTTTTGAATTTTTTCCACGGTTGTTACTGTAGTATGGGCTGTTGCATTGTCATATTGCAATAAAACTCTATATTGATTAACCAATGCTGTATCTCCGTCTCAAAATGTCATGAACTCGTTCCGGTTGTTGAAAATAAAAAAGATCTGTATCAATTGCTCGTCCATTTTGAACAAACTCCCAGTGAATCACACTTTCAAAACTCCAATAGACACACAACACTAGTTTGGAACCTAACTGATTCTTTTAACTTTGGCAGGGCATCAAGCCACTGTTTCGAGGTATCGGGTTTTCGGTAATATACCCATCCTTCATCACAAGTGACAATTCTCCTGACAAATACATCGTCCACCGGATTAAGGATAAGCTGACGACAGATATCCACTCTACCTTCAGACTGTTGAGGTGGCAGTTCATGAGGTAAAGATCTACGGCTTCTGTATGATTTTCCAAGTGTCTTAATGTGGCGATGTATGGTATCTTTTGATGCACCAAGATCTTCTGAAAGCTACGGGTACCCCTTTTGTGGATTTGCTCGCAAAACTTGTGTATTCCCAATATCTCTTACTTAGGTCTTCCAGAAGATGATGTATCTTTAATGTTTTCGTCTCCATAGTTGAAAATTTGGAGCCTTCGTTGTGCCATACGGTCACTAACGACATCTTCTTTTTCCACTTCACATATTCTTCGAGCTGCGGCAGCACCTTTATAATCTTGTTTCCAGTAGTTTTAGAAAGGCTCTAACTTCAAACTTTGTTATCTCCATTGTGTGATTGTTTATTAATAACGGAAGACACATACATGCTCATAATGTACGCAACCCTTGTCGTGGTATCATGTAAATATCATTGCCAAACCGAAGAAACCCAGTAAATTTTAAAAAACAGCAGAATCAAATATATATGCAATATTGTTAACTGTTCCCCGGCTCAACAACCCATTCTGTGCCAGAGTTCATTAGATATATGCTGCAGTACTGCCCAGCAACGCAAAGAAGCTCCCTGAAGGGAATGCAGCCCCTTCCACAGTTAGACAAGGACAGCGAATGTGTATGACAGAGAACGTATGCTATACAAGGTGCAGAACCGTTATATAAACATGCGCCCTATTCACTCTGTACACTAAAACCGAGAAAATTCATTCACAAAAGTAGAAGCCGTCAGAATTTTTTTGATTGGTATGTAACTGAACTGACATGGGGTGTCATAAAACTAACCAGATAGGGTGTGGGAGCCTTTTCCAACACCCCACGTCTCATCCCCCGAAGACTTTTTCTCCTGTGCTGTACTATACTAAGGGTGCATAGTGCTCAGCTCTCCGATACTCCCCAGCCAGCATATACGGTCTTCGAACTAGGGTTCAATACTTCTCAATTGTCTCCTCAGGTACCTAATTAGGCTGAGTAATGGGATCAGTTCTTCCAGCAGGAATTGAGCCCATGTCTTCCCGCTTCGCTATCACCGCGCTAAGGAGACAACCCAAAAGCTATTCTTAGAAAGGTGTATTATGTTATGTATTTGTTGTTCACCCAGAATGGTTTCCATTACACACTTGCACTTCATTGTAGCTGAATGATCACTGCTGTGAATAAAACAATATTCAATATCTTAGAACGCATGACCACAGAACAAACGAAAAGGCGACTTACCACCCCAAAAAGTGTATAAGTACGAGGCATGTTTTTTAAGTCATTACCGTTTTGGAATTAAAAAAGACGTGCATAGATATCGCAATAATTTTATTTTTACATAAAAGCCTGTACCACTGTATCACAACTGTTTTGACTTCGTTATCGTCTTGAAGACGCTGACCGCCCAGATGTTTCTTCAAGTGCAGGAACAAATGGTAGTCGCTGGGCGCCATATCAGGGCTGTAAGGAGGATGATCTAGAGTTTCCCATTGAAAAGATTTGATGAGATCTTTGGTCCGATTATCCACATGTGGGCGGGCATTGTCATGCAGCAAAACGATACCCTTAATCAACTTGCCACGTCTTTTGTTCTGGATTGCACGGCGCAGATTGTTCAATGTCTTACAATAAGACGCTGCATTGATTGTCTCATTACGAGGCAGAAACACCACTAGAAATACTCCTTTTCTGTCCCAAAAACTGTGCACATGATTTTCCGGGCAGAAATTGTTTGCTTAAACTTCACTTTTGTGGGTGATGATGAATGTCACCATTCCATGGATTGTTGTTTCGATTCTGATGTGACGTAGGCCACCCATGTTTCGTCACCAGTAACATTTTGGTCTAAAAAATCTTCACCTTCATTGTGGTACCGTTAAAGGAAAGTCAATGCACTGCCTAAACGTTGGGTTTTGTGCAAATCCGTCAACATTTTCGGAACCCAACGTGAACACAATTTCCGGTACTTCAAGTTCTCGGTCACAATGCGATACAGAACACTACGAGAATATTGGGGAAAATAGTCACACAATGATGAAATTGTAAAGCGTCTGTTTTCTCTCACCTTTTCGTCCACTTACTGCACCAAATCTTCAGTAACGACCGAAGGACGCCCACTCCGTTCTTTATCATGCACCTTTGTGCGGCCATCTTTAAATGCTCTCACCCATTTCCTTACCATTCCATCACTCATAATGTTTTTTTCCGTAAACTTCACAGATCTCACGATGAATATCGATCGGTTTTACGCCTTTAGCACTAAGAAATCGTATAACAGCCTGTACTTCACAATCGGCGGGACTCACGATTGTCTGAGACATCTTAAACACGCAGTACCCAACGTATACAATGAAGAATCAGACTGTAATGGCCTCAGTGCGTAGACAAGAGATGTAGGTAACCAGCGCACATGCGCGGAACACCGACCGTAGCGCTGCGGCGGCAGAATCGCAAAACGGTGCTAACTTAAAAAACATGCCTTGTATTTGAAAATTAAGGCCCAAACAAAGAATATTTTAGAACTGGTTAACATCACAAACATATGTACTTGATACAAATTTTGTGTTTTTAAGTAGGTCTACATCTTTTGTATGATAATTGTTTGTTTATCTCTTAAGATTTACTAGTTATATAAAAGTAGTTTAAGAGGACTTCACAGTCTACTCGCAGAAAATTCAAGTTGCTTGCTTTTTGCCGCAACACAATCTATGTAGTATTTTAATACACAACCTTAACCATTTTGAAACAAAATAAAGGCATTTTCTAAGTGACACTGTATCGGGTGGGGAATTTTCTGGTATAATCTTCGTGGCGCATCCTGGAAAGATGCTGAACTGAAATACCAGTTTGAAATTTAAACAAATTTTCTGTTTCTAGTTTTTTATATACTTACTCATAAAGGCATACACGGTCTGACTCACACATACAAACACATGGACGTAGATTCACGGAGCCTCAAAACAAAAATATTTTCCATGCAATATCGCTATCGAATTTTAATTGGAATGAAATATCTACTAGGTATAGACAGAAAAAATAAAGAGGCAAGCTTCTCCATGTTGTTATTCGGAGGCCAAAACTCCTGGAATACTGGCCTGTACACTAATCTACCAATAGATTGGTAAATCTATCAATGAGTTGCATCTGTTGTGTATTACTTTCTTTCTCTGTGATCAGATTTTCGAATCTTGAAGTGATCTTCTGTTGTTCATAGCTTATATTATGACGGTGAAAGCAGTTGTTTAACAGAGGGTATTAGCGTGTCTTCAAGAAGACATTCGGCATCGATTACCTAATATTTCATGCCGAATGGAGCAGTACACAAGCTGTTGCCCTTATTCTTCCCTCTTTTGATTTGCTTTTCGTCTGCATTTCCACTCACCATTCCTTCCATTGATTGCTTAAATAATAGCCCCTTCTCATCCATACTTTCATTCAATATATTTTTTCTCGCTTCAGTATTGTTGTATACATTTCCAGTCTTTGAACTCTCTTCATCTCAGCGCCTAAGTTCCATAGTTAAATAATCTCTACCTTAGTTCTGTCTAAGAAAAGTTCAAGAGTGGGTTGAATTATTAGACTTCTTTACCGTCTGACTTCTTCACAGCAGCTGTTACTACTTATGTCTGGTATATCTGGAGTATGTAAAGCTGCTCACCTCCTCCACTAAATTTCGAATTAAAAAGGGATTATTCTGTGGTTTTGTTTTATAGTAAGTTCTGGCCACTTTTTGCTTTTATCTTCGTCTCATGTAATCTTCATGTATTGTCACCGCTGTCATTAAAGATGAGTCTCCGTTGACTCAAGAACCAACAAAACACTAATTCAACACGTTGAGCTCAAAATGTTAGGGTAAACGAGTGTCTCAAATGAGCAATAAGTCTTGCATAACGTGGTGATCAACATGATGATGATGATGATGATGATGATAGTTGGTACTACAGGCCATGTAGGCCCTTGACCTCTCTAACCACCCTCTTCCATTCTACTCGGTCCTCTGCCTTTCTTCTCCAGCCTTTAACCCCCAACTTTCTCAAGTCATCTTCTATATCATCTACCCATCTTTTCCTGGGTCTTCTTCTTCTCTTTCTGCCATCAAGTTTTCCTGTGAATATCTTCATAACTACACTGGTTTCCGGAATTCTCTGCATATGGCCAATCCACCTTATTCTTCCTTGTTTAATTTTCACTACTATATTTGGTTGACCAAATAGGCACTGAAACTCAAAGTCAGTCCGCATTCTCCTTCCACTCAAGTCCCTTATCGCTCCAAATATATTTCTCAAAATCTTCCTTTCCCATCATAATAACCACTGTTCTTCTCTGATTGTCAACACCCAACTTTCTGAATGTACATTACTATAGGCCTCAGTACAGTTGTATATATTTTAATTTTAGTATTCCTACTGACGTTCCTTGATTTAAACATATTCTACAAGGCATAGAAACATCTGTTACCACTTGCTATCTTTCTTGAATTTCCATTGATGTCTTATTATCTACTGTTACTATAAATCCCAGGTATTTAAATGCTTCCACTCTTTGATATTACTTCTCAGGTAATTTAACTGTAGGTTCTCTTCTTCTTACATTCCCATCATCTTCCATCTTCATATATTTGGTTTTACTGACTTCACACCCAATCCTAGATCCTGTGCTTTCTCTTCCGACACTGCATAGCTTTCCTCAAGACCTCTTATATTCCTTGCGAGAATTGCCACATCGTCAGCATATGCCATTATTTGTTCTGATCAGGGAAGCATGGTTCCTCCAGGGTATATGGGTAATTTTCGGATTACTTTTTCTAGAGCTAAATTAAACAGCAGTGTGGATAGCACATCTCCTTGTCTCAACCCTCTCTCCAAGATAAACATACTTGATAAATCTTGCTCCATTCTAACCCTGCTTCTTGTCAATTCCATAGTCATTCTTGTCAATGTCACCAGTTTTGGTGTTATTCCGAACTCTTTCATTATCTGATAAATTTTAGTTCTGTCCAAGCTATGGTGATCAACATGCCTTATTTAAAACTCACCAGCAGTCTTAAACATATTGAGTGAAAATATGCATTCTACTGACTTTGTGCAGACTTGAAGTTCAGCTAGACAAAATATAAACAATTGGCCTAACTATCTATTAATTTGTAGTGATAAATATAGTCAAGAAGAAGGCAATAGAGTTATTGAAATATAGCAAGACCTGTCTTCTATGAATACATCTCAGAACAGGAACTTCACTAATAATTTTATATATTTGTTGTTTTTAAATTTTCACCAATTTCTGTAGAAATCTCCAGAGTCAAGTAAATGTAAGCTAAGGTTAACCTCAGTTCAGCTGAAATGATTGTTCTAAAATTTCATCTCCATCTTTGCAATTGTTTACGAAATTGAAGTCACAAAGAAAAGGAAATAGTCTTTCGGCATTATTAGAAAATTCTTGAAGTCAAATGTATCGTCAGGTTTCAATTTAATTCATCCAAGATACTATTTACAATGTTTCTATTAGTTATAAAAGTTTACATTCATAATTTTCTTCTCTATTCTTGAGTCTCTTCCACCAACCAATATTGTGACTACAGAGAGCACATTTTCATAATCGGAATGAATTTGATAATTCATGTTAACAAACACAACGTGTTTGCCCTTTGTCTCACCTGTTAATACGGTGGAAATGAAAATGCCAGCTAAACGTATGACTCGATAGACTTTACATATGTTTAACGAGTGTTATGTATTGATTATGGAGAGAATAGAAAACTGCCTTAAGATCCTTACCATGTTTTTCTTCTAACAGCACTGCCTTGGAACTAGTTCGGAAATCTTATGTACGATACTTTATTTTTCTTCAATCACTCTTGTACAAACTAATCTTCTATTTACTTTATGTAAATCATAAAGTGATTGAATCATAAAGGTATGCTAATCATTGAAGTACCTTTAATACTTATTACATATTTTGGAATAGATAGGCTCATATAATAGCCAAATATGTTATGCCCATCTCTTACGTTTTATCAGTTATATAAAATTCATCCAGCGCGGAGAGGACTGTTTTCAGAAAATTCAAGATATATCTAAAATATAATTTTCATAAAAATATTTTAAACACATGGTATATTAATCAAAATTGGTATAGCCATTTTAAGAAAATTAGAAGTTACCGTGAAAGGGTAGTTTAAGATTTATAGTTTAAAACCTTTTTGTGGCAGATTTAGAAGATGCTCTTTGTTCATGGATCAGAACATCCATATATACGGGCGCTTTTTTTTTTTCAAAAAATTATTTTTGGATTCATGGAACGACAAATTCTGTATTTCTAGAGAAATCTCTCTACCAATTTTGGGTTGAATGCAAAACTTTATCTGCCTATTATGTAATAGTAGGGGAAATAAATATGCTTTTCTTGGGAGTTCAAAACGAGCATTTTATCTAATTCGGCATCGAAAATTTCGGTGGGATGCAAAAATTCCTGTAGTTACTACAATTAAGCAGCAGAAGAATTAAAACTCTGACGTATTATAAGTACATGACTGTCTCTAATTATTTTTCTAAGTATTCGATTTGAAAAAAACAACTATTTTCCGGCGAAATGTTTAAATACAGTATTAATCCCGTAATTACACTCTTCACACGACTGTGACGTGATCACGTAATTTATGACAGCGTTACTCTCGAGATATGACTTATTAGATATACAAAGGAAATTTTGAACAATTTGGTATGCACTGCACTGTAACCAAGTTTATTTCTTAAGATTTGGTAATAGAGCAATGAAAATGGATGTGATATTATTTTGATGGAAAAATTCTTCAATTGCTGTCCGTCATATACTGTGAATTATTCCATTTTCAATGCAGTCACTATCAAATTCTGATTGACCACTGATTAGACGATACAACATCTTTACTTGAATCTATCAAGCCAACCAGCAGAAAAGGCAATCTTCAGTTCGTACACTAGATGAGAGAATTCCTAAAGATTTGTAAATCCTTTTGATTTAGGAATTCACGTCATACTTCTGAGAATTTGTAATTTTCTGCTTACAGAGAAACATTTACGCTTTGCCATTTACTGCCTATAGTACAAGTTGCTACACATTTCACAGAATTCAAAGAAATAGGAAACACAATGAAAGCGAGCCTTTTGAAAGTGTAAATTCCTTTCAGGAAGAGGTGCGAACTTGAAGGATTTTCCAAATAAAACACTCCAGCTAAATGACCGCTCAGTACAGTCATACAAACTATTTTCTCGGGATACTTTTAAAACACTATTCATTTCAAAAACTATGCATAAATGTTTATACAAAATGTATTTTTATTAATTTTGACCCGAAAACAGCCTAATTCCCGGATTTGAAGCGTTAAGGAAGCGTAAAACTATACAGAAATGATATGGAATGTCCAAGGACTTCACAGATATGGCATAATAAATGGGAGAGAGCCCGCCTCGTTAGCGCAGATGGTAGCATGTCTGCCTCACGTTCAGGAGGTCCCGAGTTCGAATCTCGGTCAGGGTGAGTTACCTGGATAAGGATTTTTCCGGGGTTTCCCTTATCCTTCAAGACGAATGTCGGGTAACTCTGAGCTCCAAGGACCCTGGACTCATTTGAGCATCATTTCACCCAATTCATTCACTGTCCGATATGACTTAACGTTGGAGGACGTAAATTACAAAAATATATATAAAATAAATGGGAGAGCGTTTTAATCACTGGGTTTTTCCTGTATCTGAAAATTCAAACCAATGGTAAAATGAATTTTGGAAATGGTCAATGCCAAAAAACGTATATTTAGTATAAGGTTTTCCAGTTATACTACAGTCATTCAGAATGAAGAGGATTTCTCGCGCTTTTTACAGGTAGTTCAAAATATACATTTGATTTGTCATGAATATATCTTAAGAAGATGATGACTTATTCAAAGTTGTTAAGGTGATTTCGACAAAATCAAAATTTTGGAAAGTTTTTCATGTAAAGCGTAGTATTGGGCAAAAATAATGTAGTTCAGGTGCAAACTCGATATGCATTTTAGGATGATATCCTCTCTGGATGATGAGAAAGTAAAACTAATTTGCAAATATGTTTAAAATTTCTAAATTAAACCTACAATTATCCACAAAAAATCACTAGAGGCTGAAGGTTGCATGAATGGGATGCGCCAGAACATCTCTTTCAACAAACACTGACGTACTACAGATCCCAGAGGCGCGAAAGTTAAATCTGTCGTTGGTAATTCTGCATTCAGCTGCTGGTTTTCGTTGCACAAGAACATGTCAAATATCGGATTGCTAGAATTCCATCACGTGTTCAGCTTTGCATAACACTACAGAGAGAAAGGGGGCGTGTCATCAACACGCAACACACACGTTTCCTTTCATCGTGTGTTCGCGATTTTTAATTCCACGAACAGACTTCTCAGAGAACCCATTCTACCGTCACGTCAGAGAACCTGGAGGCGGCCTTACCCGGCCGTCGGAAACGGATCTTTCTGACACACTGCACTCGATTCATTACCCGTCCTTCCTTACTAGTTTGCTAAGCAAAACTGTATCTCACTACCTTACTCTTCATTCTAAAAAACGCTAGTCTTCTCAAAACAAATATGAATGTGCTGCTTTGTACCAAGAGCTTCGAATTCTGGCCTACGACTTTCATTTAACACAATATGTAAGTGAAAACAAATTTCTTTGGAAACCTAAGTAATACAACTACTTCCAAGGGCATATGTTTGATTTGAATTTATTACGCAAAACGTGCACCTGTGCAGTCGCATATTTTTTGCTATTTATTTCTAAATTATGAACACTTCTATTGGGCAGCAGTCATGTTTATCAAGGGGTTGGCCACAGTGGAAGTAGAGTACAGTTTCGATGTCACAGTTATCAGCATAGGGAACATATGGACTGTAACCCCTAGAGGGCGGGTTCCCTGGTTGGCCCCAACCAATTTATCGACTGGCGGGTGGGTGGGAAATAAAACACCACCCATGGACCAACAGGTAGGGTAGGCACAACTTTTTGACTGTAGCGTAAGCAACCTGCCTAGAGGAGTAAACCTTTAATAAAATTCCTGGCCTCTAGTTTGGAGGTTATGGGCCTGACCACGGTAAAAAGGTTAATAGTCATATTCAGGTCTCAGTTAAGAGATTCCTCAGATCATTGTTAAGATATAGAAAACGGTATAAAATAAAACGATTCAAGATATATGAAATAGATTAAATAGCTATGTATGCAAAATTTAAAAAAAAAAAATTACACGAATAAGGGAGAAAATGGAAGGAATATCTGAATAGAATGGATGATACGAGAATACCAAAATAATTCTATCATATACCCCAAGAAGACGTGAACCTGGACGACTAAGTCAAGGATGGGATGAGGCCGGAACAGGCCACTTGGCCTAAACAATAAAAAAAGAAGAAGAAACATTTCAATACATAAATTATCTAGTACAAGCAGGAGACAGTTTACAATTTTCTCTCGCTGAGAGACCTGGCTCGGGGTACAGTTAGCCTCATAAGGTTCCTTCGGGGGCCCACTGAGGCGCTACTTTACTGAGAAGTAGAAGCCCCTGGTTGCGAAGACCATATATGCCGGCTGGAAGGGGCCGGGGCACTGACGAAGTCCCACCTTCCCGTACTGCACTCCGCTCGTGACTCTTGTGGGAACAGAGGTGAAGGATGCAGCGGCCGGGCGACGGATCTTAGCCTGGAAAGGACTCTTGCGCCATGTGGTTAGTTAATGATCTAGGAACCAAGGTAGAGGAACAGATTGGTTCGTTGTGATGGGTCAAAGGAAGTTGCACTGTAGAAATATTTCTCCCTAGGCGGCTGCAGCCCCTTCCTGTGACGTTGCTGCTGTCTCTGGATCCTGAAGTTGAAGATGATGGCTAAGTTGACACTGTCAGATTTTTTGTCATACTGTAATTTTTAGGGACTCAGTTTGTGAAGGATCTCTTTTTTTTTTTTTTAATTTACATCCTCCAACGTTAAGTCACATCGGACGATGAATGGAATGGATGAAATTATTCTCAAATGAGCCCAGGGTCCATAGAGCTTAGAGTTACCCAATATTTGTCTCTCAGGATAAGGGAAATCTCCGAAAAAAGCCTTATCCAGGTAACTCACTCCGACCGAGATGCGAACTCGGGACCTCTTGAAAGTGAGACAGACACGCTACCATCTACGCTACCGAGGCGGGCCAATCCAGTTGTCTAGCTCCGTGAAGCAGTTTCTAACTACAAGGGTCCATGAATGGTACTTATTTTCCAGTAACTGGAGTCCCTGCTATTTTGCTTTTGGTGATATTTAACATTTGTTCTTACTTAAAAAAAAAAACAGATTCTTCTAAGCTGCTATTTTGGATACAGGGAGTATGAAAAGGGGTATTTTCTGTGAAACTTTTGTATCCAAATTTTGGATGGAATACAACTGCCTCTATCTAAATTTTTTATTGTCATTAATCAGCATGTCCCATTACCGGAGTAACATTACATGCATTAAATTACATTATTTTACAATGTTACAATTTTATATGTGTTACTTTTGTCACAACTATGATTTATAATGATGGCGAATATATTGATTACAATAGTTTATTGAATCTATTCCACTCGTTCTTGAGTTTCGTGCGCTTTCATTAATGTTTCTTATAGTTTATCACAAAGTCGCATGTTAATACTTCGAATGAACCACTGAAATGCTTGAGAATGTCTTGTTAAGAGTTGTTGGTTGTTAATTGGCCAAACGTCTCCCTTCCTTCATGTTTCGTTTATTAGCTGCATTCTCTGTTGTTCCGTGTTTGGGCATTGGTAGATGATATGATTCACTGTTTGCCCTCCTCCGTTGCATGGGCATGTTGGGTCATCAATGATGTGAAATCGCTGAAGGTATGATTTTGTATAACCATGTCCTGAGACTATTGCTGTAAATTCTGGGGTTATGGGGAGCTACTCTATCTGCATGTGGTAGAGAAAGTAAAGTATTGTTCTATCTGTTTACAAATTCATTTTCTATTACATGTACAATAAGATTACGAGCACATTCTTCAAGATATCACATTCTAATAAATGTCTTTTTAAAAGCAGAATCGTTTTATACAATTTTGAATATGAAAACTGCCCAACTATAGTTATTTTTCGCCATTATATGAAGAGAATATTTTGATTAGACTTGGATTATAAAATTGTCTTACCATTTACATTTTTATTTGTTTTGTTTCCACGTGCTTAGATTCTCAATTGTTTGATTTATTTGGAACAGGTGTATTTCACTAGGTTTCGAGGAGATATAATGCACTCCCTTGAAGATGTCGAAGACAAAGCAGCTGGGAAGATGAAGTGGAGGAATCTAGGTGGACCACAACTTTGGAGCGCATATATTTCTGCCCAAACCATATTCCCTAGCTTGAATTTCTCAATATTTTAAGCAGTGTACTTCTGAAATTTGTTTATTATATGCATCTTTCGAGGTCATTCAAAACATATTATCGGTTTCAGACACATCATTGTTGCTGTGGCCAACTTAAAGTCTATCAATATGACCTTAATTTATTACACTGCAGCTATTTTTGTCTCCCTGCCTCACCAATGCTGGTGTCGCTTGGGTTCCCTCAGAGCGAGGGAGTCGAAGGATATTGACTTGATAGATGAAATGAGGGTTGGGGGTCGGCCCAATGCCTGTGATGAATGATGGAGCAATTGGTGGAATGATGGTAAGGGGAAACCGGATGACTCGGAAAAAACCCATCCCAGCGACATGTTATCAGCTATAAATGCCACTTTTCGTCAACTGGGATCGAACCCGGGACACCTAGGTGAGAGCCAAGCGGTCTAACCACTCAGCCCCGACGCGGCCATAGCTATCTTTGCATTACTTATTAAATAGGAAATAAAGTAGTCATACGAGGGCTGTTTAATAAAGACTGGTCACACCTTTTTTTGACAACGTACCTTTCTTTACTCATCCTTATAATTTTGATGGCCCTTCTCAAAATAGTCTCCCTGAATGTGATGCACTTGTCCCAGCGTTTCTACCAGTCTTCAAAGACATGCTGGAAACCATTTTTGAGAGATCCTTCAAAATCGCCTCCGCAGCCTTAACCACTTCTTCTGATGATGGATAATGCCTCCCACGAAGGCGCTTCTTCAAGTTAGGGAATAGAAAAAAGTCACATGGAGCTAAATCCGATCTATAGGGAGGGTGAGGGATGCCCTTCACGTTGATTTTTGCAAGATATTCAGCAACAACATTGGCAATATGCGGCCGCGCATTATCGTGGTGCAGCATCCAGCCTGCTTCACGGAAATGTGGTCTTTTGCGCCTGATATGGACTTTCAATGTTTTCAAGATATCCCTGTAGTATTGTCCAGTTACTGATGTGTGTGCAGACACAAAATGCTGATAAACCATTATATGAATATCAAAGAATGAGATGACCATAACTTTCCCAGAAGAAGCAACTACTTTTGCTTTTTGGGGGGTTGGTGATGAAGGAGATTTCCACACTGGGCTTTGCTGTTTGCCCTCAGGATCAAAATGATGTAGCCAAGTTTCATCAGCACTGATTACGTTTGAAAGAAACTCCGGATCTTCCTCTAACATCAACTTTAACTGCATGCAGACCTGCATGCAAATGTCCTTTTGTTCGGGAATCAACAGTCCTGGAACCCATCACACACAAACACGTCTCATGTGTAATCTTTCTGTCACCAACGTGTGGGTGGCACCCAATGAAATTTTCAGTATTTTAGAAAGTGATCTTAAGGTAATTCGCAGATCCTCTCTCACAATGGCAGCAGCGATGTTGATGTTTTCTTCCGTAAGAGCAGTAAGTGGAGCAACGGGTCCACCTTCCTTTGAAATTGATTGTCTCCCCTCTTTAAACATTTTAAACCACCTACGAGCTGTGTTACAGGGAAGAACAGACTCTCCATAGACCTCCTGTAACATTTTATAGGCCTCAACTGAAGATTTGTTGAGACGAAAGCGGAATTTCAAAGCCGCATATTGTTCCTCGCGTGTTACTTCCACTGCAGCGGTAGGCGATACTGAACATATCTTAACTTGCCTGGTTGTCACAGGCAGGAACCAGGAGTACCAACATACTACGGCGTGTTTGTTTCATATTAAGCTAACAGAATATATTAATGGATAGAGTTAACATGAAAAATGCAATGCCATGGCCGGGATTTGAACCACGGCACTGCTGGTTTCCGTCCAGTCGCTCTTAACCTTTGAGCTACCATGACCAACGTGCCGTTCTGACATTAAATTATCCAGTTGACTCGTATACTTCCCCGGTAGACCACTAGGGGCTCTCGTATCCGAGGTACACCGTTTGTGGCGACTTACTATCGTAAGTACTTGAGTCCCAGGCTTCATCATTTAACTCTTATTATTTTAGTTTTATTTAGATCCTAGTGGTCTGCCGGGGAAATATACGAGTCAACTGGAGAATTTAATGCCAGGAAGGCACGTTGGCCATGGTAGCTCAAAGGTTAAGAGCGACTGGACGGAAACCAGGAGATCCGTGTTTTAAATCCCGGCCATGGCATTTAATTTTTCACGTTGACTCTATCCATCAAATATCTTAGCCTATATACGGCTAATGTGGAGAAATGATTAATTTCCATCAATTAACTAAAAGAATATATTAAGATTGAATGTTAGTGCGAAAAATTATGACCGTAAAAAATTATGATCATTTTTTATTGTACAGCCGTCGTATTATAGAAATCCTTAAAGTATGTAGAACACACCAATTATGCAAAACCTGTATCTCATATTTAATAAGTCTGAAAGTTAAAGAAACCATGAACATTAATAAAACTTCGCAATTGATGAAGTTCCCAGCGCTGCGCTACTGAAGACAATGAATGACATTTCGGGAGTTTAGAAGATGAAGTATCGATTGCGCAGTGGCAACAGATCTCATTCTCTTTCGTGTTTTCTGTTTACAACTAAGGAAACGTCAAGAGGCCATCCTTTTACAAGTCCTTGGTATATGGCAATCTGGTTTTTCTTTATATCCGAAATCAAATGTTTAATTTTTCGAGAAATAAAACAATGGATATTTGCTACTGCATGCAAAAGAAATGTTAAAATTTGCAATTTTGTCCAGTTATTACCTTCAATCTATGACGATTTACCAGCTGTGCAAAAGCCGTCCATAATGAATAGGTCTTTAAGATCCCATATCCCATCCTTGGAAGACATTAAAATTAAATGGCAAGTTAAATATTTAATCGGCTGTTCATTTAAGAGTTATTCTGTTTACTAACACAAACACACAGGTGCGCACGCTCATGGCCTTCTTCTAAAAATCTTTTTTCTGTAGTCGGCGAGTCTCAAAATATTTGTATTCGATAAAATGTTGAAATATCGATGTAGTATTTGTGGGTGGAATGCAATACTCACTCTACCTATTATATAGTAATATATAAAGTAAAAATTCCTTGATGTAAAACCATATATTTCAATAAGCTCTAACTTGTGAAGTAAGTTTTTATATATCACTTATGGTCTGTTTAAAACTATACAAAATCTATTCATAATAAACGTGACTAAGTTCACAGAATAAATTCAGAGAAGGTTTTAGAAACACATATATTAATCACATAAATATTCCAAACTATGTTATTCTAATTAAAACGGCTTGAGATATTTCTGATAACAACTTATCGGTTTTTATACGTATATCCGTACCCTCCCGATACACATAGACTTAATATTTGGATAGGTAGAGTCAGACTGAAAAATTCAATACCATAGCCTGGATTTGAGCTACGAATGTCCCGGTCTTCGTCCAGTTGCTCTTAACCGTTGAGCTACTATGGCCAACATGCCGGCATGACATGAAATTCTCCAACTGACTCGTATTTTTTTCCGGTAAACTAATAGGGGTTCTCATATACAATGAGAGTAGTATTAGTGTCAGATAAGATGTTGACCATGGTAGCTCAATGGTTTAGAGCAACCGGAGGGCGACAGGGAGATCCGTAGCTCAAATCCCAGTTGTGGCATTGCATTTTTCAGTCTGACTCTACTACCTACCAAACCTTAGCCTATACACGGCTAGTGTGGAAAAACGATTAATTTCCTTCAGTTAACTTTATACTTAGTATTATGTTCCTTCTTAAATATAGGTACTTGTTAGGGATTCAGTCTAAACCCTGTGAAATATCAACATACTATATGCAAGTCGTATAGAAAGTAAAACATGTGAAAATAATGAGGAAGAGTGAGAAGAAAGTTAAAGAAAGACGTAAAGGGGTAACACAGCATTACCTATTGCACGTTTATGAGATGTTCACGATAGTTGACGATTATAGTTACTAGCCAATTGTACATTTTGAGTGTTTCTTAACATGTATGCCGATAGAAAGTTGTTAAGACCGGAGGGTGTGAGTTGACCAGATCAACATATGCAGTTTCAATCTGTGTGACCGGTATCAATGAACAGGACGCATGAGTGGCTCCCAGAAATGTCGTTTCTCCTACAGGTGAAGAGAAATACTAGTTGTCACATGAAAGAGAAAACATCTACTTTCCACAGTATGAAAATCATTTCCATATTTTATCATCTTCAGTAAGTATATAAAACGTACATTAAACAACACAAAACGTATCTAATTTTGAATAAATATTAAATAACAGTTTAGAATCAATATTGCGCCTATTTTGCCGAGAGAACTTTCTCGTGCTTCTATAACTTTGGAAGCTAATGTCTCTCACTCATTTAGCCTCATGTTACATCAATTTGTTGCTAGGCATTCCTTTTGTACTTTTGGGGGTAAAATTTGCTTTAAAAAGGCTCTTGAAGCCGTTTTGTCTCCTTGAGGTCATGCGATTGCAAATTTTTGAACCTACAGTTTTCCTTTGTTTTCAGAATGTTATTACGTGATAGTAATAGATACAGTATGTTAGATGAACAAACCTAAAGCTGATGTTGCATATTGTTCTGTAAATACATTTTGAAATTCCATATATGGATATATAAAGTAAACATGGCCATCTGAAATTCAATGTAAATCAATAACCAAGCAGGCCATGTTGATGATGCAACGATTGCTTAGGTTTATTAAAATCCCAAATTCAGAAAATTCCGGAAACTATATCTACACAAATTGTGACGTCTGACCAATCAAAATTTAGTATTTCGATAACCTATCAACGAAACAGGGAAAAGAACCAATAATCTTATACTTAAATTTCTTTCTTCTTCTTGCTTGTACTCTCAAAGCGTGTAGACGTGTTTTTGTGTAAAGGTTCTTGAAAACTACAGGAAGTTAGTGGAGTTCACCGTTCATTAACGTATAATAAACGATTAAAATATACGCTGAATACGCGACGCGACGAGAAATAACATAAGTGGAAAACCGTTGCATCATCCCCAAAGAGAAGGAGAAAATTAAAAGTTAGTAAAGTGCTATACCAGTGAAAAAGTCGCTTGTGAAGCAAAATATATCGACAAATAAATACATGTAAAGTGAAACGGTGTTCATAATTTTATTTCATAGTTGCCCAAATGCAAAATCTCTTAAGAATCGATACCTCGACAGAGAGTTTCACATCTCATCGCTCGCTGCAGCTACCGGAAGGAAAATTTACAGAAATCTTCGAGACCATCATCTTCACTACCACGAGACAGGAGAGTTCATCGCTTCTACATCGAGGTAAGGTTTGGCTTCTCCACGCGTCGCCACACCTAGGGAAACGCGATTGATATATATGTATTTCCATATATGGAAATTCTGTACACTTCCTTCTTTGACTCGTTAATTAAATATAACTCTTCCAAGAACATACGAGGAGCCTAGTTTCAAAGATGGAACAAAATCCATTGACATTATTGTTCACTAGAAAGGTATTTGTATTTACCATCACAGCTTTATTTTGTTAACATGAAAAATTTAGTGTGGCATCTTTGCAGCTCTAATAGCACAATAATCAAGATCTCCACTTAATAATATTTCTTGAATACGCTACAAAACCATTGCAAAATATGCAATGTCGGCATTTGAAACTAAACTTCGTTCATGTACATCCTTGAAACAAACATAGATGCAAGGGTCCGTTTTTAAACAAAGAATTTCCAGGTTAAGGAAATGAACTATGATTGAATGCAATTAATGTAGATGTTTTATTGCAATTATTATAATAGTTCCAGCTACAGCATTAAAAATGAAAAATATATATTTCTTTTTTAATTTTGATATACACCATATACTTTCCATTCTTGTTATTGTATTTATGTATTGTGTTTCTGGTTCAGTGCAAGGGTTTTCAAAGCAGTCACATTCAACAGTATTTTCTGTGTCATTTTCACTACAACTTTGAATGATATCAGAGTGCCACATAAGATGGGGATTCTCCTTCCACTCACTTCCAAAATTCTTGGCTAGCAACTTTCCCACATTTACAGGTTTTAGTTGCTTCATTTTGACACCTAATTCCCAATGTATTTTTCTCCATATTAAGCTTAAAAATTGCTCCGAAACTGTTATAATTCAGTAATATATACGAACAAACTTAAAACACCTCAATCACGTCAAAATTTAGCATAAATTGTTTTCAATGATTTCCAGCGATTTGATTGGTTCAAACGGCCATGTACATTTTTATACTAACTGAGCATGGAGGTTACCGATTTTGAAAGTAACTACATATTTCAACTGTGAAAAATACCTATAAAGGAACAAACGGACTGCAGATTCAAAAAGAGTCAGCCAAGTGTGAAATAGATTGATTCTTAACTTAGTTTGAGAAAAATTGCGAATATCCGCCTTTAATACTAGGTACCTCATACAAATAAATAATTCCCTTTCATAATGACAGTGGTAATTAATTGTTAATTAGACTAATGGCAATGAAGAGCAATGTACACAGGTCTGTAGCAAATCCAGGGCAAAAGCTATTAGTGGCCGTGTTTGACAACGCTTCTTTACTTTTTCGATATTTATATATTTTGTAATGTCCAAGTTGTAGTAAAAGAGTTACTGAAACCACCATAAGAATCACTCATTTTGCTATCACCTTGTCGCTGCTAAAATATAGTCTGGGTTTTAAAAGAAGATACGTGGTCATCTGTTTCTCCACGTGGGTACTGCAATGCTGCCCACCAGATCCCCTTTCTTTATCCAAAAACATATTCTTTATCTCGAAACATAAACAAGGGTTCGAGTTATCTCACCTAAACAAAAATATGCACAGTTAATCTGTATTAGCCTACTTTAAAAACAGAAATAAGTTGTTCACCCATTTTCCGAGTTGTAGGGCATTCACATGTGAGTTCTTTTAAATAATTGTTTGCACTATGTAACTAATATTCCATACCTACCGTTATTGTTGCTATGCATAGTAAATTGACATTCCCGCACAGTGCGGTAAGTATTTCTCTATAGAAACACAATAGCGGATGCACGTTCTAAAATATAACATTTATCTTCAATTATATTTATTAATATTTCAGCTAATATCTTAACTACCAAAACTCAGATTCATATAAATACACACAGTGCAAAAAATAATGTGTAGAACACATGTGGTAAGCACATAATGGAATCTTGGTGCAAGCGCCTCGTTTTTTCAATTCTTTCCTCGCTCTGTATACATTAATATCGCAATGTACTATTATTAACGACATTGTTAATTGACATGTTCATATTAACGCCGCCGATATGCCGGAATTTTGACCCATAGGAATTATTTTACGTGCAATCATATCAACTGACATTTGACTGTCGCTTTTGGATAAAAGGAATAAGCTTTTCATTGATAAGGAGCAAACTCTCGTCTTCCTGTTGGAAGAATTCTCTAAGAAAACAGACAAATTCTCTAGCTTGGCTATGCAATGTAACACCCCAACTGTAAGCTGATCTTTGCCTTGTGACATGATTCCTCGGTCCACCTCTAATCCTACCGCCATTACCTCTTGCTTACATAAAAACGTATTTTAATTGTTTTAACAAAGTAGGCTAACAATACACAAGCTCAGTTCCCCGCATATAACTGAGCTGAGGAGTAAGTGATTCACCCACTTCACCAGTGTATCCGATCTGGCAACCTTTGTTCACGTTACCATAGCAACGATCTTCCCTTCTTACCCTTTGCGGTCCGCGCCGTGGCTCAGTGGTTAAACCGCTTGGCTCTCATCAAGGCGGCCCGGGTTCGATCCCAGGCGACCGCAAAAGTGAGATTTGTGGTGGACAACACGGCACTGGGGCGGGTTTTCTCCGGGATCTCCGGTTTCCCCCGCCATCTCATTCCACCGGTGCTCCATCTTCATCTCATGTATCATCAGTCACCACCTGCGGTGCCGTATGTAGTAAAAGTGGGCGTTAAACGCTACACATTTCATTTCATTTTATCCTTCGCGTCCCTTGCCTGATGATCTTCACGTATCTTCTTTAAAAATCAGAATGTAATATATCAGCTTGGTTTCACACCACATCAAGCCTTGGCTATTGAACAGCTATTGCGTTTATATCGCTTCTCACCAATTGCAAAAACTAGAAGAAAGAGGAAAATAAATAAAAAAGGAAAGAAGAAGCACAGAAGAAGTACCGTTGAACATTATCAAAATGTTCGATATTACAACTGAGTGATTGCGTTTCCATAATCTATAAATTCTCAGTGCTTTTTCAGGATAAGCTTCAAATCATTAACAATCATTTTGTTGTGTTACATTCACATAATTATTTCTGCTCACTTTCTACGAACTGTTATTACCAAAACTTATTCTTCTGTCTAGTTTTTAAAGCATAACTCTATATGATGGCTTTTAAATGTCATTTTTGGCGTGAATTAAAACATAAAAGACAGTAATAAGAATTTCCAGTTGAGAAAAATATAAAGTATATGAAAATTCAAACCAATTACAAAGAATATTTCGGAGGTGGTTAAAACCATACAGAAGAATTTGATGTACATTATGTTCTTTAATAAGTTCTACGTTTATATAAAATAAAACTTTTTCTGCCTCTTACGACTCACCAATTATACAAAAGTCTCTGAGAGTAAAGAGAACTTCATGTCAAACTCCCAGGAAATTAGAAAGGTACGATTTATTTTTCAGATTCTTAAGTATATACTATTTTAATGAAAATATTTAAGAACACATGAAACAAAAATTTACAGGTGCTTTTGCTTTGCAAATGCTGCTTTGGGATTAAAGGATTTTCTAGTAAGCGTTCGTGGTGTATCCTAGGAGAACAGTGAACTTCAGTCCCAAGTTTTGTTATATAACAAATTTTTCTTTTGAATTTGTATTTGTTCACAGAGACAGAAAGACAAGAAACACACAGACATACACACACACGTGCACACAACAATCTTAGCGGTTCTGCCTCAAGTTCAAGAGGTCCCGAGTTCGAATCTCTGTCAGGGTGAGTTAGCTGGATAAGGTTTTCCAGGGTTTTCCCTTATCCTGAAAGACGATTGTCAGGTAACTCTAAGCTCCATGGAACCCTGTCTCATTTGAGCATCATTTCATCCATTAAACCCATTTAAGTCCGATATGACTTAAAGTTGGAGGAAGTAAATTACAAACATACACACAAAACAATCACAAACTTTCTCCAAAACATTTTATTTTTATTCAGGACGTTTCAAAACGTGTCCCAATTGAAATCTTGGAGTGAATTTTTGTGTGTAATGCAACATTTCCTTTAATTATTATGGCTAAGCAGTAAACAAAGTAAAAAACATAAAACTAAATTAAGTATGCCAGTTGTTTGTTAAATGTCGCATGTGTGATGTCGGGGCGATTCAAGAGCGGATTTCCCCAACTGTAATCTCCTCAGAACAGTAATTATTGTAATACTAGTTTCTTTGTAAATTCCAGCGGAAGAGTGCAACGTCTAAAGTACTGTATGCGTGACCGCTGGCACGCAAACTCTCATTCTTCTTTGTGTGAACTTCCGCTAATTCTGACTCGCAATTGCCTCAAATATGTGGAAATTAAAACTACCAGGGATGAAAGTCTACTCATTTGTAGCTTTGAGCCGACGCCAAACTAGCGTTAACGCTATCGTCAGTAATACAGTAAAGAGAAAATCTGTTACGTATGGAGGGTATTTACTTTACATCCTCCGTTTACCTCCTCTCAATTTATTCATTCTCTACAGATAGTAAGAGTCAGCGAAGTCACAGATGGACTACGGTTTTTATACTCTGGAAATACAGCGTTCGACTGAGGGCAGGCAGTGTAGTCGGCCGGCCGCCCTTTCAGCTGGACTGTTTGATCAGCCGGACTTGGTGGGTATGAGCTAAGTTGA
Organism: Mantis religiosa; assembly: GCA_030765055.1. Taxonomy (NCBI): domain Eukaryota; kingdom Metazoa; phylum Arthropoda; class Insecta; order Mantodea; family Mantidae; genus Mantis; species Mantis religiosa. The sequence goes on from CM060951.1 coordinate 175,792,609, forward strand.
CCTAGAACTCCGTCGGGCTGAAGAACTTGCCTGCACCTGTTGGGGATCCACCTGTGGAGCCACCTGTGATCAGCTCTGGCCACCTGTAGGGTACTTTCATATCATCCTTCCTGGGGCTTATGCACTATAGGCCATCCATTACAATGTTGGAATTCCATCCGTGATAAATTTCAATACGAATGCCTTGGAATTATGTATAATGTAGGACATGTTTTAAAGAAGGCATAGAATTTTAACTGAGAGTGTCATGGAATAGAAAATATTTGCTTTTATTTCCGAAAATATAAATAGTTACACTCAACAGAGCATAAAAGCAAAATCCAGTAACATTTTATTACAGGAATATACACAAATGTCCATGATGTAGTACTTCAAAAAAATAGTTTTGAGAAAAGCCACAATGAACCCCAATTATACGTATTTCTTTAATTGATAAAATATTGTTGATGTGTAATGAAAACCTATGAATAATCGTTGTTCTTATTGTATAATGAATATATTTAATGTTATGAATCTCAAAAAGTCCCATTTAATACTTGCTTTATTTTCTTTGTGTTTGTGTTGCAATCAAGTATATTGGTTAGAAATTGTGATTACGAGTATAAGGAGGAAAAGCTGCCAGCATAAGAAATCAGAGAACTGATATTTTATATTAGCCGAGAAGATTATTTCTATAAATTGTTGTAGAATATGTGTCTTTGAGTGATCTGGAAGTGCTGGCTTGTATTTTGTGAGGTTGTAGGTTAAAGCAGTAACTGTATTGGATGTTTTTCGGTTCGAAGGTAAATGGTACGTTACGGCCGTGGTCTAGTAGTTCTTAAAGACTGAAGCGACGTTTCGCCAAAAACTGCGCCTAGCATCATCATCCGCTGACTTCACAGTGGACCGATCATCACCCTTAAGATGCTAGGCGCAGTTTTTGGCGAAACGTCACTTCATTCTTCAAGAACTACTAGACCACGGCCCATAAGCCCGGAACATAACATTTTCTTCAATATACCGGTTGTGAAAGCCTCGACTTATATGTTTTTCGGTACAATAATTCTTAGTATGACTTTTCTTGAAATGAAAATAAAGCCTGTGATATCCCGTGCTAATTTGTGGCACCAAAAGAACTTCAAACCTGATAAAGACGCTTCTAATCAAAATTAAGCAGGATGATACACTCAATATGGAATTCGACACTAAGAACCAGAACAGTTGAAGAACGACCGTAAATAAAATTCAGTTTCATTTGGTTGGAGTGGAGAATATTATTTCGTTCTTATGTTAAGCATTTCAGCATTATGCAAAGGTTACATAGTTTTTATATTATTAAAAGAAGATGAGACATAAATAAGTTACAAAGACTTAAAATTTAAGTTACCTTAATAATAATCTAAAAATTACTTGGCCATTACGAATTCTTCCATACCAAAGGGTACTTAAACGCAATTCCAGAAATTGAAAGATAATGGGGTGAGTTTAAAAAGATCAAACGTTCTACAGTATTCCACATCCTTTTCGTGAACATGTCTCATCCGTTATTTGAAATAATCAGGTCTGTATCAAATTACAACAAATAAGTTCTAAAGGTAAAAACATTTTCTATTTAATAATTTATACTATTAGACAATAATTTCATAAGGAACGTTGGAGGTAAATTAAGGTAGTTAGTCACTGGAGTTTCAAAAAAGCTAACCTTGTTGGATATGGTATCTGCTTTCCAATAAATTAGACCCCATTTACTGTTTATTCATGACATAAATAGTGTGTAGTACAGTGCTAAAGATTCACAAATATATTCTTGAAGACCATGTGGAAATTAGGAGTTAGCTAATTTACTATCATTTCAGATTATTTTATAGTACGTAGCTAAGACTAAAAGTACACTAAAAAACCAAGACGACTTGTATTTCTCGCTACTGAGACGCTCACAGAACAATCTACACAATTGATCAAAATACAAGGAGCGTTCACAAAGTAAGTTATGTTTCAATTTATCTCCGCCGCAGCGCTGCGATCACAGTTCCGCACAGACGCGGTAGCCGCTCTGTATCAAGGAGAAGAAACTTGAGCCATTGTGACATCGCTGTCAGCCACGTACGCTTTGTTGTGCTTGTTTACAATGTCCGTGTTGATTGCAAATACCTTCGCTTGTGAAATTAGATCTGTGATTCGTTTTCTGAATGCTAGGAAAGTGAAACCAAATGAAATTTATCGGCAAATTTGCGATGTTTACGGATTAAATGCGATGAGTGAGACAATGGTGAGAAGATGGGTCCGACAGTTCAATGAAGGACGTAATGAAGTGCACGATGAAGAACGAAGTGGGCGTCCATCTTTGGTTACAGAAGAACTAGTTCACGCGATTGATGACAAGATCCAAAAAAACGCAAGTTTACAATTAGTGCTGTTGCTATGGAATTTCCCCCAAATCTCACGATCACTAGTTCATCAAATTGTTACTGAAAAACTGAAATTTCGTAAACTTTGCTCACGTTGGGTGCCAAAGATTCTTACTGAGCAACTCAAAACAAAACGGATTGGCAGTGCATTTCAGTTTTTGACCCGTTATGATGAAGGCGGTGAAGAATTTCTGATACAGATAGTCACAAGAGATGAAACTTGGGTTTCTTATGACACCCCTGAAAGTAAGCGTCAATCAATGGAATGGTGGCACACCTCATCCCCAGCAAAGGTTAAGCCGAAACAAACCTTGACACCTCGAAAAATGATGTGCACATTGTTATAGGACAGGAAAGACATCTTACTCATTGATTTCTTACCGTGTGGTCAAACAATGAAAGCAGATGTTTATTGCGGGACACTTAAGAAATTGCGCCGCGCAATACATAATAAGTGCCGAGGAATGCTGTCAAAAGGTGTTGTGTTTCTTCACGACAACGCATGACCACACACTGAAAATGCGACGAAAAACATCCTACAGAGATTTGGCTGGGACGTGTTTGACCAACCCCCGTACAGCCCTGACCTCGCTCCTGGAGACTTTCAGCTGTTTTTGCACCTCAAATCTTTCCTGGCGGTCAACACTTTAACAATGACGAAGAGCTGAAATAAAATGCTTCCAGCTGGTTGAAGACACAGGCGGAAAACTTCTATGAAGAAGGTATACAAAAACTTGTGCCTCGCTATGACAAATGCCTGCAAAATTTCGGCAGTTATGTGGAAAAGTAGTTAATGCCCGATTTCACCAACAAATGTTAAGACTTAACACGAGTTTAGCAATAGTTAAAACAAAAATTGCATTTCACCAACAAGTGTTAGCGTAACACTCGTGTTAAATCTCTTGTTAAACTAACACGCCGAATTTCTGATGTTAAGTCCTTAACAATTGTAAATAGTCAAGATGGCGAGCATGAACTCAGCTGTTGATGTCTATTTGCTATATTTAAGACCATCTAAATGGCTTTCATAATAGAGTACGGCCTATGAGGAGAAAGGATTTTAAGAAACTACCCGAAGAAAATTGTTTTACGGAGGTATAGACTGTCGAAACATGTTGCTATGAAGGTTACTGCGGAAGTACAAGAGAGGTTAGAACATGCATCGAAAGGAATATGACTATCTTGCTTTAGCTTCAAGTATTAATAACCTTGCGATTTTATAATTCACTTAATTATGTGTATAATACACTGTCCACCTGCCGTCTTGAAACGTTCAAGTCACTTGTCCTTCGCACCTCGTTTTAAATTTACGTAATAGTGAGTTAGAATATACATCGAAAGGAATATGTTGATCTCGCCTTTGCTTCAAGTATTAATAATTTTGCGATTTTATAATTCACTGAATTATGTTGATAATACATTGTTCACCTCCCGTCTTGAAACGTTTAAGGCACTTCTTATTCGCACCTCGTTTTAAATTACGTAATACTTACAAGTTGTTTGGTGCTTCTAGTAGTGACACATGCATTTGAATTAAATTCGTTTCCAATATTTTCCCCGCGACATCTTTCTCTTTTACATTCACTGCATCCGTCCTCTTATTTTCCACGATATCCTTACACTTAGAGAAAACATGTTGGTGAAATGCAAGAAATTTAACATTAGTGTTAGCACTGTGACAATTGTTACGTTACATTTGTTAACGTCGATTTTGACATCTGTTGGTGAAATCGGGCATAAGAGTGCAACAAATAATTTTTCTGTATCTGTAAACAATTTAATTTTATTACCAAACAGAACTTACTTTCTGGATGTACCTCGTATTTCAATTCATTACGGTTCTTTCTCTGTGAATTTATACCTCTCTTCGCATTTAATAAAGTTTTTATAAACAAAATTACTGTTTATCGTCATAACATATGCTTTATCAGGAATTGCGGGACTGCTAAAGTGCATTATCTGTCAAACAACTTACAATTAAAACTATTTTTATTCGAAGTACAATTATTAGCCAAAAATTAACTTTAGGATTGTGTATTCAGCTTTGCTCCTGATTGTTTAAACGCTATATGTGTAGGTACATTGATCAAAATCGGCTATATGTAATAACGGCCATGTTAGTAATGCCATTAGAGGTAGGGATATTTAATAACGCATTATTAAGATGATATTTCAAGATGATAAGGTGTTCTGTGAAAACCATACCATGCAGCATGCAACTCATATAGTACAAAAAGCTATTTATAGCATTGCGTTAGTGCGACCTTTTTCTTTTTAACTGCCAAACGCATAAAGTATAGATAACAAAAGTAGGGTTGCTGACTGCGAACGCAAACATCCAATGTGAGATTAAAACATATTATTAGTAGTAGTTTATAATTATTTACATATGTTTCTTACAATTTATTCATACAAGAGCTTATTGTTGTATTTTTATTCTTACAAACCATTGTAAATGTCGCCGTAGTTATTTCAATTGCAGTACTAGTTTACATATACTTCCAAATGCAGAAAAAATGAGACTACAGTGAGAAAAAATTAAAGATTTTATATTCAAAAGCGTATTGCTTGAAAAGTTGAAAAACTCAACATCATCTAGCAACCAGCTCTTAAAAGATCTGATTATCTTTTACTGTAGTGTATTCCGCTATTCCCATAGTACTTAAAGGAAATATATAATAAACCTTTTTCTGCAAATATCTACCTCGATTAACATGTGGTAACTGGAACAATAAGATTTTACTACAACAGTTTGTTAAAGAATTCTTACAGAAAGACACGTGGATGCACGTAGTATATTTATCTTAATTTATTTGATTTAATATGTTCTAGATCTAGGATTGGTAGTGAACGTTAGTAAAACCAAATAAATGAAGCTGGGAGGTGATGGGAATGCAAGAAGAAGAGAACCTACATTTAATTACATGAGAAAGAATATCAAAGAGTTGAAACATTTAAACATCTGTGATCTATAGTAACAGTAGATAATAAGACATCAGTGGAAATTCAGGAAAGAATAGCAAGTGGTAACAGATGTTTCTATGCAGAATATGTTTAGTTCAAGGAAACGTCAGCAGGAATACTAAAATTAAAATATATACAACTGTACTGAGACCAATGGTAACGTATGGTTCAGAAAGCTGGCTGTTGACAATCAGAGAAGAACAGTGGCTGTTACGGTGGGAAAGGAAGATTTTGAGAAATATATTTGGAATGATAAAGGAGCTGGACGGATGGAGAATGCAGACTAACTTGGAGTTACACTGCCTATTTGGACAACCGAATTCTTATTGCATATGACGATGTAATTCACTCATGAACTATCCCTAGAATTGGAGTTAAGGCTGACGCTAAATCCACCTTCAAATTATTTTTTCAATAACAATCCATATAAATACAATTTATTGTAATCCATTATTCAGTAGTGAAAATTAAACAAGGAAGAATAAAGTGGATTGACCATGTGCAGAAAATGCCGGAAACCAGTGTAGTTAAGAAGATACTCATAGGAAAGCTGGATGGCAGAAGGAGAATAGGAAGAAACAGGAAAAGATGGGAGATGATGCTGAAGATAACTTGAGAAAGTTGTGGTTTAAAGGCTGGAAACGAAAAGCAGAGAACCGAGTAGAATGGAAGAGGGTGATTAGGGAGGCCAAGGGCCTACATGGCCTGTAGTGCCAACAATCATCATCATTACCATCATCATATGATGCTTAACGTTATTTATATATGTAACCAAATTATTTTCCTGAACGTTGTACAGGATCTTTATTACTAGCAATGAAATCTCAAACTCAATATAAATCTTTAACAATGAACATATACTTTAAATGGTTTACACACTAAACACCGACAAGCTTTCCTAATTTACCACATATGGAATATAACCAAAACGTCCTAAACATTTTGCAAAAATAATAATCGAATGTTAATTTGCTTCTTGCGGAGAGGAAAGCAGAGAATCTAACAGAAACCTGCATTTCGTTATAGGTGTGCCATAAATAGTGTAAATTCTTGATGCTAGAGGTACAGGTAAGTATATAGTAAGTGTATAGTGTGGGTCTTCTATTTTATATTGGTTTTTCACTTTCGATTTTGAGACGAATGTGTTTAGTATCCTCATCTGCAGGCTTTGGAATTATTTGTTCTTCGAATGTTACTCCAAAATTTTCCCTACTTTATTACTGCATAAACAAGAACTGAATCGCTACTAGATGTTTTAAATTCTCTAGAGAACGATAGCTTCCAGGTGGTTACACCCAGCTTCCGTGTTCTGTTGATTTCACTGCTCGCGTGGGATTGAGTATGCAATTGCTTATCTGTTATAACATTAAAAATGCCTTTCGATATCAGTAGCGTACTCTTGCATGCAGTTACAGGATAATCCAGGACTAAGGATGACAGCAACAACTTCCAGGTTTTCCACCTCATTAACTAGAAAGAAGAGAAGCTACACTAAAATAGTCTTGGAATGTTTAGTTCTTATATTGAATTTGTTTCATTTCACGCATCATTCATTAGCTACAATATTAAATTTATTTGTCTTTTTTAAAACCACTATCATTGAGTTTTGAAAGTTTGAAAAATATTACATGTAAGAAATATTTTAGATTGAGGGTGTTGTAGAATCAACTTGAATACCAAGTTTGACATTAACCCCACTTGTCATTTGTTTATTCTACTCTACCCAGAATGCACACAGCTCTCTCTCTCCCTCTCTCTCTCTCTCTCTCTCACTGAGAATTTAAAAGCCTGAAATTTCCATATTAAATATTGCAAATTATTAAGAATGACTGTTACATGACTCCAGGTAGGGGAAGGAATATGCTACACTACATAACTTAAAAATGGCTACTGCTAAGGAGAAAATCTGGCGTTCTACATTCACACTGATTTCTGAATCCACTATAATCTTTATATAGCCTTTACTAACTATTCTTACGTCAACTTATTTATCTATCTACTTTATGCTAACCAAGATATCCTTTGGAGAATTAATTTCATTGTACACTTCTTTATAGGTATAAGAAGCATAGAGTAATTCGAATAAATAGTCAGATGTACAAAATCAGGTCGCTACCTATTAGTTTTGAGTTTTCATATTCTTTCCAGGACACTGCGAGAAACAGCTAAGTTGCGATAGCGCCTTAAAGACGTATAAAACATCGAACACTTCAAATCAATATTAACAGAATCTCGGAAATGGTTTATGCCGCTTCGAGTGCATGTAAACCGGTAACCGCCACTACATGCAACCTATCTCTAACATGAGTGTGTTTCCCACAGCACACTTTTGAAATATTTAACTGCGCAGGTTTGCGTGTGCATTTAGAAACAAAACTGTCAAACCTTAGGAAGGAAAACGCTCAATGGCATTATTCTTGAAGACGGCATGGCAGCTGCACTGGAAACAAGCGGGAATGTCAAAAAGAACAAGTAATACTCGACCTTGTTAGATAATGAAGGGGTATTCACAGGCTATTCGAGAAAATTCAAGACAAATATTTTATTTCGAATTCAAATAGCTAAAACATTTAGTATCTCAATTAAAATTATTACACATATTTTAAAAACTAAGGAAGTTTTCTTTGTAAAGGGTAGTTTTGAGAAGGGGATTTTTTGAAATTAAACACTAATTGAAATTAATTGTTCTTTCACACTAGCCGTGTGTAGGACGCACTATGCCATAGCCGGGGTTTGAAACACGGATCTTCTGGTCTCCGTCCAGCTGCTCTAAACCATTGAGCTACTATGGCCAACGTACCGACATGACATTAAATTCTCCAACTGACTCGTGTTTTTCCCGGTAAACCACTAGGAGTTCTCATAAACAAATGAGACAACTACCTTAATAGCGACTTACTATGCTGTAAGTACTTCAAGGCCCGGGCTTTATAGTTCGGACCACTATTAGGTACAATTAATGGAAATAAATTGTTCTTTCACACTAGCCGTGTGTAGGATGCACTATGAAAGGGTAGAGCCAGACTGAAAAATTCAATGCCATAGCCGGGATTTTAACCACGGATCTTCTGGTCTTCGTCCAGCCGCTATAAACCATTGAGCTAATATGACCAACGTGCCAACATGACATTAAATTCTCCAACTGAAAACACGAGCCAGTGTTAGAGCGGATGGACGGAGACCAGAAGATTCGCGGTTCAAATCCCGGCTATATCATTGAATTTTTCAGTCTGGCTCTACCCTTTCATTAAATACTAAGTTTGGCACTATACTAACCTTTTTTAGTTATTCGATAGCAGATACATACGTACATACGTGAACTATTTTAAAAATATTTCAGGAAAGCCTAAAACGTGAAATTGCTTCTGAAATCCCTATTCGATCTTTTGTATGGAATGGAATACTTCCTATAACTTAATACCGATAAGTGAGCAGCAGAAGACGTAAACGACATCACATGTTATGCCCGCCTTGGTAACGTAGATGGTGGCGTGTCTGCCTCACGTTCAAGAGGTCCCGAGTTCGAATCTCGGTCAGGGTGAGTTACCTGGATAAGGTCTTTTCCGGGGTTTTCCCTTATCCTTCAAGACGAATGCCGCGTAACTCTAAGCTCCATGGACCCTGGATTCATTTGAGCATCATTTCATCTAATTCATTCACCGTCCGATATGACTTAACGTTGGAGGACGTCAATTATAACAACAAAAACACGTTTTATTGTACTCTGACCATTAGTAACCTCTTGTTTACACTCTGGAGATACGGAGGGAGGCGCTGTGATCGACCAACCGAACTTCCAGGAGGAATATTTAATCACCGGGACCTGGCTGAATAGTGGCGGATCCTCTAAGGCTTATGAACTTGCCAACACCTGTTAGGGATCCACCGTGACCGCAGTGTACTTGTCATATGCTTCGGTTGCCTGAGGGGTACTTTTATATCATCCGTGCTTCCGAAGTCTGCCGTACTTTGTGGGCTGAAGTGTCATAATCCTTCTATGATAGATAAGTAAAGCTAAGAAAATATACTATTGATTTTGTAACACAATCAAATAACGATATCCTGCTTAAATAAATACAGTATGATCCATATAAATCTGAACCACTTCAATATGCCATAATTTCCCTTTGAAAGTTCGTAGAATGTAGAAATATGTTTTAATGATCCTAGTGGCTCTGGGAGAATTCACAACACTGACAATTGTTGATAATTGTATGTGCAGTCATATCAGCAACATGCTCATTACGAGAGCGTGTTTACATTTTGAAAACATATTGGAAGCCAAATTCCTTGGTAACAACACAACGGGAATTTCTAAGAGAATTTAATGTACTCGATGTTCCAATAAAGGCAATAATTTTATCGCTCGTAAGAAAGTTGGAGACAACTGGTATACTCATTAGTGAGAGTGGAAAACATAGATCGCCATTGAATGCAGAGACTGTTACAGATGTTCGCAGAAGGCTATTGAATTCTCCGAACAAATCGTAGCGTCGATTGAGCCAGGAATCAGGGTATTCATTAAGAAACATGTCAAAGAGCTGCGAAGAAATCGAGATTACGACCTTACAGACTGCATATGGTGCAACAACTGAAGGAAGCAGATTATGATAAACGAATCAGTTACTGTCGATGGTTTCAGGGTACTCTTATTCCTCGTCCAGACATGCTCTCCATGACGTGATTTACAGATGAGGAATGTTTTCATCTCTCAGGCTACATAAACACACAAAACACGAGATATTGAGCTGCTATAAATCCCCAAGTAATCCACGAAACCCCACTGCATGATGAAAAGGTTGGAGTATGATGCACGGTGTCAGCTTCTGGGATCATTGGTCCCATTTTCTTTGATACAACTGTAGACACTGAAGTTTATATGGGTATCTTCGAGACATTTGTGGAGCAGCTGTATGATATCGAATTGGGAGAAAGTTGTTCCCAGTAAGATGGAGCAACGTGCCATACATTTAGTGGCACCATGTAACTTGTAACCAGTTTCTTTGATAATCGAATAATCTCAAAAGGTCTGCAGCCCCCAGATCTCCTGACCTAACCTCACCGGATGTTTTCTTTGGGGGTACCTCAATAATAGAGTCTACAAGAATAGGCCACGGACAATTGATGTTCTCAAGAAATCCATTAGAACCGAAATAAGTAACATTGACGAGGATGCTCTCCGTAAAACTTCAGAGAATATGGTGAGTCGAGTGCAAAAAATGTATAGATGCTGATGGACACTTTTAACATTTTCTCTGAGATGTAAATACTGTGACTTTGTGAGTTCGTAGAATTAAAAGTCCAAGTTGCCGATATTCAAAACGTTCTTTATTTCCGTAGAAATACACCTGGTACACTTGTGATTACAGCAGCATTACATAACATACACAAATACAATCTACCAGGGTCGTTGACCACCACAAAGGGCCAACTTTCCAAACACACCAGTTTCAATTACAACTCTCATTCCGCCTCTGTTTACAACTGTGTTTATGAATGTCTTAGCGAGTTTCGGCTTCCTTATATATACCACTATTCATATTACTAGATATTTCTGGAACAAACAAGAAATCGAATGTTCTGTAAGACAATCAATATGTCACTAGAATGTTCCTTTTTATCTAACTTTGTCTGTTTTGGCATGCCTTTTATCTCCGCGCTATCTTTATCTGCTTAGGAAAGCTGTTTATCTCCGCCCGGCACTATCTGTCCCTTATCGCACCGCGCCGCGCTGTGGTAAATAATCGGTTCGTGACAATACTGTGATGTAATCTCACAAATGTGTATTATATTCTCCCAAAGCTACAAGTGTTTCCTTCTATTGGTTCAAAAGTAATGGCCCATTGCAATGGTTCAGATTTATATGGACCGCAAAACCACTATTTGTCTCACTTATGCCTGAAATGAGCAGATATTGATGCATATGTGGTAAATAAATTTATGTTTTAAAGTTTAAATCTCCGACTCCTAGAGATGGAAGCTGGTTTTAGCCTCCTGTATGTGTATATGACTTTCAAAGACTCTCTTCCACTTTACACGCTAGTGAGGAAACGCTAGGTTTCGATCTCAGTTTGATAAGTTAGCCTAGAGAACTTTCTTCTAGGCTGAAAAACTTCTTCCTCTAAAACGATGCAGGTGTGAAAGGATATCGCTAGTATTGGCCAATAAAATCACATAGTTTTACAACTATGAGGTATCAGCTAATCTAAACAGAAACTGAACGAGTGTTTCAACTCTAGAAAAATACAATTCCACTTTGTTTATAGTGAATGCTCGTCAGGTATTCTGTTAAAAAGATTACAGAGGCACTTATTAGTGTATGACTTGTTTAGTGCAGTTCCTTCTGTTGAACAACTAACACTCTTTTTACTGGAGCTGAGAAGTTTTATATCAAATAAAATAAATCTAATATACTGAAAACTTTAAATTAATTAAAATAGGTGCCCAAAATTGAAAAGTAGGTATATAATAGATAAAGGGTTTTTAAAACATTTGATATGATGCATTCATATGACTATCTCTACTCATTCTTTGGCAAATGGCTCGTACAAATGTTTATTCTTCAGTCATGTTTATAAAGATAAACATGTCCTTGTAGATTCAATGAGAATAAAGGAATAGTCGAAATAATTAAAGGAATATTCTAAACTTTTAAATGCTCATCACTCTGTGGAGGCTTGAAATTCCATTCTATTTCCAGAGATAAAAACAGAATAAGTAGCGAATGTCTATTTGAGAAAATTATAAGTATTTTAAACTGCAAACAATGAAGAATATCTCGAGATTAATATCTCTACAAAAAGTGTGACATTATATATACACGAGGGGACCCAAAAGAAACCGGACTCCGAGGGCGCTGCTACTTGTAGACGTAGCACAGGGTTCTCTCGCTAGATGGTGTTAGTGGAGACCTTCATGAAACAGCCGTGCAGACGGCGTCAGTGTAGAGCTGAACGTGCAAGTGTGGTATTGTGTTTTTCTGACTGTTGGCGGGTTATCTCTGCGAAGTCGTTACGGCAACTTTAAAAGAACAAAGAGTATGTCTGAAATTTTGTTTCCTGATTTAAAAAACTGCAACGGAGACCCATCAAATGCTTCAGGAAGCTTTCCCGGAGGACGCTATGAGCCGCTCACAGATTTTCGAGTGTTTTGGGGCGCTTTAAACGTGGTGGGATGTGTGATGAATTAATGTGAGGATCTACTCCCATTAGTCCAGGCCCCGTAGGACCTGAACCCGGGCCTCTCGGGTCTATTTACCATAGGACAGTACCTATTTTATAAACTGCCCCCCCCCCGCCTGCACACGGCAGGCAGGACGGAAGTGGATACGCCACTTACGCGCGGTCCTTAATGAACCAGCTACCAATAAACCTTGGTAGGGCCGCCAGTGTCTAGCTCACCAGCTACTAGCTCTGCAGGCTAGTTCCCGGGACTTATGAGGCAACCCTCTACCCCCTCCGGGCGGCCGATGGCCTGGCCAGAGGTACCCAATTGCCCGTGGGTGACGGGAACACACTGCCCCCTCGAGTCTAACCCAATCCGAACAGCTCCCATTCGGGAGGGGCTTGGCATGTTCGGCCAGAGGTTCCTCTAGTAACGTCAGAGGTACCACGAGTGCTAGGGGTCCGCAGCGCCCGCACTTTGGCAGCTGAAATGGACGCGGATGTGTGATGAAGACCAAGATCGTTCTGGACGCCCTTCAACATCACGAAATGAGGAGAACATTGAAAAGGTCCGCAAAAAGACCAACGAGGATCATCGCCAAACGATCGACGAAATTTCAGCAGCGGCAGGAATCAGTTGGAGATCGTACCAGCCGATTTTGAGGGAGGATTTACACATAAGACGTATTGCTGCTAAATTTGTTCCGCGCCTTCTCACACAGGAGCACAAAACCATCCGCATGAATGTGTGTCAGGACTTGAAAACAGAGATTGCACGCGATCCAAACTTCTTGAACAAAGTCATTACAGGGGATGAGAGTTGTTGTTACGGGTATGACCCAGAAACAAAGCAAGCGTCAAGCCTGTGGAGCACTCCCAACTCTCCCAGACCAAAAAAGTACGGCAAGTGAGGTCAAATGTGAAGACGATGATCACTGTCTTTTTCGATGTTCGTGGAATTGTGCATCGGGAATTCGTACCCCTTGGCCAGACTGTTAAACAGCACTTTTACTTGGATGTTTTAAGGCGTCTGCGAGAGGATGTGAGGAGGAAACGCCCGGAACTTCGGCGATCGGGTGACTGGTTTCTGCATCACGACAACGCTCCAGCACACACGGCCTTATGAGTGACCTACTATTTGGCATCTCAGAGGTGGTCTGTCGTTCCCCACGCTCCGTATTCGCCGGACTTAGCCCCTTTTCCCTATTTCCACGAATGAAAAAAAACGCTAAAAGGGGAGCGTTATGACGATGTGGGGGCAGTATAAACAACTTCGCAAAGGGCACTGGACAATATCAAACTTGAAGGGTTCCAAACATGCTTCCAACAGTGGGAAAAGAGACTTGACAAGTGCATCACATGTAATGGAGAGTATTTTGAAGGTGACTGAAGTAATTTTGTAAAAAGGTTCATCAATAAAGTTTTTATGACAAGAATCCGGTTTCTTTTGGGTCCCCCCTTGTATATATATACGAAGATCGGCTGACAAGTCCCGGATCTCACATATAAATGGCACCACTGGGCCAATTTGAAGGATAGTCTATAATTCAACTCTAAATTAGCTTGTAACCATAGTTACAGAACAATAGCTTGTTTAGTTTTTGAATGACAGGATCTTAAACAAGACATGGTAGAGGTTTCACGAAAACGGAGGATTGAGAAAAACGAGACGTGATTAAATACTTGCATTTGAAAGGCTTAACGCCTAAAGAATTCAAGGAGAAAATGTACCGAACATTGACAGACTCTGCCCCTTCGTATACAATGATTAAAACGTGAGTTTTCAGTGCTTAAAATGGGACGTACGAGCAGTAGTGATGAGTCTCGCTCTGGGCGCCCTGTGGAAGTCACAACAGGTCACTGAAAAAAATGCATCGTTTAGTACTGGAGGTCCGCAGACTAAACTTGTTTGAGATAGCAAAGGCTCTAAACCTAACAAAAAACGTGCAGTTAATATTTTAAGTAATATTTTGGGCTTTCACAAGGTCTGTGCATGTTGGTTGCCCGTTTGTCAACAACTGATCAAAAGTTGCAAAGAAAAACTGCTTCTGTTAAGAATTTGGAGCTCTACCATAAACATCCCAGTGAATTTTTGAGACGGTTTATTACCATGGATGAAACTTGGACATATTATTACACTCCAGAAAGTAAATCACAGTCAAAACACTGGATTGCGCCAGGTGAACCACTCCAAAAAAGGAAAAGTGTTTTTTTTTTTCAGCTAAAAAGGTTATGGCGAGTGTTTTCTATGATGCAGAGGGAATTATTTTTATTGATTACTTGGAAAATGGTAAAAGTATCACTGATACGCAAGCTTACTGCAGCCCGCCTCGGTAGCAAAGATAGTAGCATGTCTGCCTCACGTTCAAATGGTCCCGAGTTCGAATCTCGGTCAGGGTGAGTTACCTGGATAAGGTTTTTTCCGGGGATTTCCCTTATCCTTCAAGGTGAATGTCGGGTAACTCTAAGCTCCATGGACCCTCGACTCATTTGAGCATCATTTCACCCAATTCATTCACCGTCCGATATGACAACATTGGAGGACGTAAATTACAAATACTTACTGCAACGTTTGAGTGATGAGGTGAAAAGAAAAAGACCTCATTTAACAAAGAAAAAGTGTTGGTTCTTCACGACAATGCTCCTGCCCATCGTTCAGTCATTGCGATGGGTAAAATGTGCGAATTAAAGTTGGAATTGCTCGAACATCCACCCTATTCTCCAGATCTAGCACCCAGTGACTATCACCTGTTCCTGTACCTCAATTTCTTGGGGGACGAAGATTTCACAGCAACGAGTAGGTCATTGATGCGGTAAACAGCCATTTTGAGGAGCATGATAAATCACACTACAGAGATGGTTTAACTATATTATAACATCTATATCACAAATGTATTAGCCTTTCTGGAGATTATGTTGAGAAATAAAGAAAAAACCGCTCACTTTCTTCTCGGGCAGCCAACCAGGTGAAAAGATGATTAGATATCAACGTTTCGGGAGTGTGCATCTCTCCCATCATCAGGATATTTATAAAATGTTATAACCACAAATTAAATACTGGATATAACACAACTATAAACAAAGACAAAACACTATCAAAATTCGCATTACTGAACAAAAGACGGTTTTCAGTAAATTAAATGCCAGGTCAGGAGATGGCGTGAGTATAGAAAATTGTGTCAAGAAACGCAACTACTTAACTTGATTATCAAGCTGTATTGATGTTTGCTTCCTAAATCGACGGATTTCCATTTTAAGGCCGGTTTCCAAGAGGAGCTAAACTGAAATCCAGCATCACGATTAAGCGTGCTCCTTTCAGAGGAAATCGCCAAAGACTCATCTTTTCATCTGGCAGACTGCCCGAGAAGAAAGTGAACGTATTCGTCGCCAGGAAAGCTTCAGGTCTTATATTAAAGAAAAAAATTAGTTTTTTAGACTCGGTACATATCAGGCGACCCTGGTATATTTGGTGTTCTAATATTTTGTATATCTCAAAGACTACTCTCAGAAAATTCAATATGCACATTCTGTTTGTTATGAAATTACTTTAAGTTAAGGTTTTAATCAATTTTTGTCCAGGCAAGGTGGGACTTCTTGAAAATTTTCGTCTTGTATCCTTGTAAAATGCTGTGATAACTACCACGTTTGGTATGCAACCGACTGTTTCCTTTTAATTAGTTCAAAACACGCCACGCTCTTGCCTTTCCTCCGCCCTCCTACACACACTACAAGTTTACTACGAGGGCTGTTCAATAAAGAGATATCATTCTTTTCCTTTTTTTTTTTGGACAACGTACCTTTACTCATCCTCATAATTTTGATGGTCCTTCTCAAGATAGTCTCCCCTGAATGCGATGCACTTGTCCCAGTATTTCTGCCAGTCTTCAAAGACATGCTGGAAACCATTTTTGAGAGATCCTTGAAAATCACCTCCGCAGCTATCCCCACTGCTGCTGATGATGGATAATGCCTCCCACGAAGGAGCTTCTTCAAGTTAGGGAATAGAAAAAAGCCACATGGGGCTAAATCCCGACTATAGGGAGGGTGAGGAAAGCCCTTCATGTTGATTTTTGCAAGATATTCGGCAACAACATTGGCAATATGCGGCCGCGCATTATCGTGGTGCAACAACCAGCCTGCTTCATGGAAATGTGGTCTTTTGCGCCTGATATGGACCTGCAATGTTTTCAGGAAATCTCTGTAGTATTGTCCAGTTACTGATGTGTGTGTGCAGGTACAACATGCTAATAAACCATTCCATGAATATCAAAGAATGAGATGAACATAACTTTCCCAGCAAAAGAAATCACTTTTTCTTTTTGGGGGGTTGGTGATGAAGGAGATTTCCACACTGAGCTTTGCTATTTGCTCTCAGGATCAAAATGATGTAGCCAAGTTTTATCAGCAGTGATTACGTTTGAAAGAAGCCCGGATCTTCCTCTAACATCAACTTTAACTGCATGTTACCTCCATTGCAGTGGTAGGCGATACTGAACATGTCTGAACTTGCCTGGTTCTCACCGGCGGGAACCAGGAGTACCAACAATGAAACTACTACGGTGTGTTTGTTTCACATTAAGCTAACAGAATATAATAAGATTGAATTTTAGTGCCAAAAATTATGACTGTAAAAAAAATATTATCATTATTTATTGAACAGCCCTTTTATGGTCAAGTGAATAATATTAACCGGTATTGGCTTATTTTGAATCACAGAGTAGCACAATGTTTATTGAATGATGATACGAATGTATCATGTTCGTAGACAAGGTAACTAGCCATTACTAAACTAGTGTGTACAGCATAATTACCGCTCTCACGTAGTTGCAGAGCTTGGCTTACACCTCGTTGCTACAAAACACATTCGAGCGGTAATGATGCTCATGTTCCAACTCGCTGCACAAATAACTATTTTCTACCCAAGTGTGGAATGAATTTCATGGCAATAGAATTTAATGGAACTTTGATTTCATTCATTCAGTGTGGAAAACTTTTTCCATACGCATTTTCCACATATCAACATCCTGGCTTCTAAATGAAATATGATAGTTTTGTTAATTTGAGGACATAGATGTGGAACAAATTATCCACTAATTTAAATAAAAGTTTAACTACGAGGGTGGGTAAAAAAGTAATGCCTTCTATTGTTTTTCTATTTTAATTGCCAAGAAAATTGAATGCAATTTACATAGCTTGGAAACTACAACATTGAGGATTAATTTGTCACTATTCAATATAATCTCCGTCCTTTTCCACAGTTTTGGTCCACCTTTTAACTAGGGCATGTATTCCAGTGTGGTAAAACACACGGTCTTGCTTCCTAAGCCGTTGACGCATGGACGTTTTCACAGCCTCCTCATCTTCAAAACGAATCCCACGATTAGCTTCCTTTAGTGGCCCGAACAGATGGAAGTCTGATGATGCCAGGTCAGGGATGTATGGGGGGTGAGGTAAGACTTGCCATCCCAATTTCTCAATTTCTGCAGTGGTGTAACGGCTGGTGTGTGGTCTTGCATTGTCATGCAAAAGAAGAACATCCGCCAAAGTTTTTGTTGGGCGAACTCGGCAAAGACGTGCTTTCAGCTTTTTGAGAATTTTGACGTATTGGACAGAATTTATTGTGCATCCCTGCTCCAAAAAATCAATCATAAGCACAGCCTCTGCATCCCAAAACACTGTCGCCATAACTTTCCCTGCCGACCACTGAGTTTTCCATTTTTTTTTTTTTTTTTTCCTTCGGTGACGTTGTGTGATGGCATTCCATTGACTGCCTCTTTGATTCAGGTTCAAAAAAATAAACCAACGTTTCGTCTCCAGTAACAATTTTTTCCAGAAACTCCTTTCCCTCCAAATTGAAGTGTTCGGAGGCTATTATTTTTCTTGTTTCTTTGTTTTGGGTAGTTAACATTCTTGGTACCCAACGTGAACAAACTTTTGAGTAACCTTTACTGAGGGAGGTAGTGAGACACAATTCACCTGTTGTTACCCGGTGATCACCACGAATGATGCCATTGGCTCACTGAATGTTGCATGGAGTCACTGCAGTCATCGGGCTGCCGCTTCGCTTTTCATCTGCCAATGATGTTGGCCCTTCAGCTTCGTTACAACGACGAACCCTTCGTCTGACATCCACCGTTGCATCACCATACACTTTTTTTAGCCTTTCGTGAATACGAATTGGCGTTTCACCTTCCGCAGTCAAAAGTTCAATCACGAACGCTGTCTAATACGAATGTCGGTGTCAGCTTTTTTGCAAGAGGATGCAGTGGTGCCACCTGTTGACTTAGGAAGTTACTACTGCTGGGGATTGGAGGAGAAGGTTTGAAGAATTGCGCCAAATTCTAAGTTTTCGCATAACTTACTTATTTAAGGGGGGGGGGGGAAAGGAGGCATTACTTTTTGACCCACCCTCGTAAGTCTTGTAACTTGAGCGTAAGATCTTCGACTTCGTTCTCGTCTTCATAATCCACAATCCAAAATTCAGAACGAGTTAAATATTCAAACGTTAAACAGACTCCAATTTAAATAATTGTTTAATATTGTGGCCAAAACAATCGCCCAAACAATCTATGAAAGCTTAATGTAATGCAATGGTATAGTTGTCCAAACATTGGTGGAAGCTTCGAGAATGTTCACATCTGAATTTGGGTAAATTCTGAAACATTTCGTTGCTATTGTTCCCTAGCAATGGACTATAATTACAGGGGGTTCATTTTATCTGTGATTTTACCTTGAAAAGTTTGACGTCATCAATAGTATCGCTGATGGAGCGAGTGATTCCCTTAGCTGCTTGTGATCGTATTTGATGTGCCGACAGCAGCTTTGAAGCCTTTCTCTACCAGCAGGTAAATATACTATTTGAGAGGTAGGTCCTGTCCGCGTAATATAAAGGTACGTAGTTTTGTCCGGTGAGTAGATACGATAACTGTTTAAAAAAAAGAACTATATACTGCAATGCAATACAGTGCAAAGGTAATTATGCAGCCATAAAAGTATACCATGTAAAATATTCGAAATGATAAGTCAATGAACACTTACTTCACAATTAACATCTGTTTTTCTGTTATAGCAGACATATATGCATATTGTAAACCTGTCACATAAAATAAAAATATTTCAATTTGATCTAAATTCTTTTCTGTCACCCACAGTTTCCTCACAATATAACTTCATTACAAACCACAAAATTAGCAGAACATGTTCTAGGAATGAAAGATAAATTAGTGTTACAATCTGTATAAAGCTTTTATCCAAGTCTAAACAAGAAAATATCTCTAGTACATAATTTTATGTGTCCATTTTCTTAAATTTCCTTTCTCTCTTCCCCTTAAACACTGTTTCTACACAAGATATGCTTGTGGCATTTCTGTCATACCTTTATTTATTGCTTCCACATTGAAACCAGTCACTTTATAGCGTCCAGTCTCTCTTTTTGTGAGTAACTGATTCTGTATCTTAAAAATGTTTGTTTCACCTATTGGTTTTAAAAGACATGACAATGCCAACATTAATAATTTTGATTAAGCGTGAGAGTAACAAAAAATTTATATCGTATATTGATAAAACGTAAGACGTTTATGTTGCAAACAAAAGTACGTCAGTATGACGGTATCCGGACACTTTTGACAACATTACGCTCCGAGGAGCTGGTCTGAATGCTGGATAGCGTTGCATAAATCATCTATGGAACAATTTAAATTATATTTCTATATCGCACCAATTTTAGTTCCATTACGAAAGTAGCATTCAGGCTTGAAGATGCGGTGCTCTATGTTCATATCCAGGGAACGCTGGTTGTATTAGTTACCGGCGCAACCACACTCACAGCGCTGTAATTTGCTTACTATTGCGCAAAAATTACCCCTTCTTCTCCGTATATTTAGACTCGCCAGTCAACTATTACGTCATTCTTGCTCAATCAGAGGACGGGAAATAACGAATAAAAATGAACACCGAGTAGAAGGCAGAAAATAAATATAAGTCACGAGATACTAACGAGTGAATTACAAGAGATTTGTAAGTCAGGCATACAAAAACGAGGCTTATAACGTATTCCTTGTAATAAATGAAGTTTGTGACGAATTTACCTATATTTTGTCACAGTAGCAACAATGGGTTCTCACTATCATCTACGTAAAATACCTGCTGATATAGACGGAGACGTGTCTTAACGTTTATAAGCATAGATATTTTCAATATTGCTCTAAAAGTTGGTAACGCAGTTATTACCCACAATATCTGTTGTGTGCTCAAGCCGCCATATGACTAATTTTCAGTTAATGACTTTTTCAAGTATAAATAGTTGATTTTATAAACCTTTGAAGACAACTAAATTATTGACGATAAGACAATCCGAAATATTGCTACAAATCTGCTTTGGTATTGTGACTTCTTGGGTTCGTAGAATTAAAAGTCTGGTTTGCAGAAATTTAAAACACTCTTTATTGCAGTAAGCAGTAAGTTTGTACAACCCTTGCAGCAGTAAAAATACGTAATATACAGAAAAAGCAGTCTCCAAGGTCGTATCGTTGCTTCGACCACGAACAAACAAAATAATACAACTGCACAACTCAAGTCAACTGTCTACTTCTTCACTTTGCCACAATTTATACCTCCCAGCCATTGTTGTAGAATGCAGTAGACCTCCCGAGAAAATTCGCGGCGGCAAGAGAAAGACGGAACTATCCAGATTTCTCTCTGTCTCTCTCTCTCTCTCTCTCTCTCTCTCTCTCTCTCTCTCATCTCTCCTCTCTCTCTCCTCTCTCTCTCTCTCTCTCTCTCTCTCTCTCTCTCTCTCTCTCTCTCTCTCTCTCTCTCTCTCTCTCTCTCTCTCTCTCTCTCTCTCTCTCTCTCTCTCTCTCTCTCTCTCTCTCTCTCTCTCTCTCTCTCTCTCTCTCTCTCTCTCTCTCTCTCTCTCTCTCTCTCTCTCTCTCTCTCTCTCTCTCTCTCTCTCTCTCTCTCTCTCTCTCTCTCTCTCTCTCTCTCTCTCTCTCTCTCTCTCTCTCTCTCTCTCTCTCTCTCTCGGCAAGCGTCCAGCACTATGCCTCTGTTTCTTTCTTTCCTGCTTACGCGTACAGCTCTGGCTTTGCGGCGACTCCAATCCAACAATGAGATTGGCGACAGTATTAATAACGGCTATGTTTATTAAGAAAATACCAAGATTAATAAAATTTATCCAACATAGAATAGTTCAGAAAATAATCTTCAGAAATAAAGTTATTGGCTAAGAGTATATGCATGAATGTATAGAGCTCGTATTTATTTCTGTTAAATTTTCAGTCTGATATCCTAAATATTTTCGGAAACAAGGGATGATGAAGTCAGTAGAACTTCACATTGGTGATATAGAATGTCTTAACTACCCTTAAAGCAATTGCAAATTGCAGAAGAAAAGAGCCAGATTCAAAACTGATTGCAGATCCTAATCAAACCATTATTAGTAATTTCTACATTAATTTATGGAACTTGTGTATGTTTAAGGTTAATAAATTGTGTTACTTTTATATCTCTTTTTAACCTTTTACTCAATCGTGGCAACAAGTATGGTGTGGCTAAGAATAAACATAAATATTTTCATGTGTATTTCTGACTTTTTTCTACATAAATTATATTCCTAATATTCAAAATTGCACCATGACCCATGACTTAACTGATAAATTTAAAAATAAGCTGCCTTTTTTGTAAATGTTGCACATTTTCATGTAAACAGAAAATAAAATTTATACTTTACAGAGGCAGTTTTCTTCTGATTACTTTGTCATTTTTAACATATACTCAAAACATAAAGAATGTTATGCGTACATAATTTTGAAATTGTTAAGATATTAATTTGTTATTTATAATTGATATTTTTGCTATAATAGTATAAAATGTTCTTTAGACACTACGGTTTATCGCCATGCTCCCAAATGTTTAACTGGAGCTTAGTACACAAATATAAAGAGAAACTGTGTTATTTGGTACATTCAACGCGAGTTCCTCCATTCACACTTTTACGAATTATTCTTATAAGTTTTAGTTGTTTTATCTACATCATATGAAACAAAACAGATGTTTGTGGAAACTATTTTATTACATATTTCTTTGTACTTAAACTGGAATAGGGGAATACAGTAGGCTTAAACAATAGTCAAATCTTTTACGAACCGGTCGCTAAGTTATGCCTTTGAAGTGTCATTCTCTCTGCATGGTAAGGAGAGAAAAATGAGTAACGACTTTCGCTTTGAGAAAAGTATTATTTTTGCAAGTCAAACCATAAACAAGGAATTCTCAAAAAATTTAGTACTAGAAAAAATTATTTCCCACAAATTTTGTACTTCAACAAGACCTAGCTATAATTTTCTGTGCAGTAAGATATTTTCTGTCTCTTATGATTTATTAGTTATGCAAAGGTCATCTAGAATAAATGGGACTTCAGAGGCTATTCCCAGAAAGTTAGAAATATACATTTAACTGGTTGTAAAATGCCTTAAACATATGAGAATTTAATAAAAATCGCTAGTCATTTTTCATAACCGCAAAATTTTCAAAAAAAGATTTTCACGTAAATGAATAATTATGTTATATCTCTTGTCGTATCCTTGAAAATTCTTATTTTGCTATTTTTCTGTTTAATTTTCGTTTTTGAGATACAGGCCGACAGACGCGCACACCTATGCATGCACGATTAAACAGAGAGAGAGAATTTGTCTTTTTTTTTTCAAGGAATCTCAAAATTGCCTATTGAATGAAATGTAATACTTCCGCTACTTATGGTATATATAAAACAATTGTATATAATGTTATTGAATTTCTCGACATTTTCAGTATGAGTTGATAATTAATTCCTATTTGATACTTTAACTACTGTATTTCAGTTTATAAAAGCGTAATTGGTAAAATGTTCCTAAAAAGGTCAAAATTTATAAATTCTAAGCTCTTGAACTATTTTGTATATTGAAAATAGAAGGAAATGAGGAAAAAGTAGTTTTCAATTGAACTCGTATTTGTTAAACTAAATCTGAAAGACCAATTACAATAGCCGTCTGCAAATCTAAAATTGTGTATATTGCACAATGATTTAATTGGAAGGAATGTTCCAGTAAATAGAAATGCAAAAGATAAAATAATATATAATGTATACTTTTCACTTTCTCTGTTAAAATTTTACAGTAACTAAAGAAGTATTGTGTTCCATCCAAAAGCTCCACACCAAGATTTTAGCCGAAAAGCGTTTTTGATGTTCATGTAATCCAAAAGAAGAAAATATATGTGTTGGGGGGGGGGGGGTAGCTGAGTCTGTCTGTCACTATTGCTCATAAACACCGAGCGGGATGGCTAAGGCAGTTTAGTCTGTGGTCCGCATTCGGGAGGACCGGGTTCGATTCCCGTGGCCAACCTACCTAACACATGGGATTTTTCGGGGGGTTTCCGGACTGCTAGGTGAATGCTGGTTAGGATAATTACATCCTCCGAATTTCCCGTCCCTCCATTTCATCTCCGTTATCATTTCACATCATCTGCCATCTGGTGGTCTCTTTCAGGGTAGAAGTGTCGGCGGGTGTCTCGGCGGTGCATCGCAGAATGATGTGCTCTGAGGAAAACTACTTCCTCCTCCGGTAGGTCGGTTGCTGGTCTCCGCTGCGACCATTTCCTGACCGTCAGCCAGGGAGCTTTGGGACTCGACTCGCTTGCCTTGATATTAGGTTTCGGCTGCTGGGCTCGTTGCCGTTCCGCTGTAGGGGAGCGAGTTCGTTGTCCTGGCCTGTCGGGGAGGTCTCTATCCAAGTAAACTGTAGGACCCTACCCTCTGTACTGTCGTGACTCCTTGGGTCGGCCGCCCTCTGTCTCCTTCGCCTCATCTTTCCTCCCAGGGTGCCTCCACTTGGGGGCATAGGAACAATGGGCACAGCATGGTGGCCTACGTACTGAATCACCACCGTAATTATATCCCTATCCTTATTGCTCATAAACGAAAAGTCAATTAAATGCCAAACTTGTATTAATATTTAGTAATTTATAAAATGTGTTTTTGTTTTCAAAAATACGTAAAATTCATCTTTATTGTGATTGACTTCGGCCCAACAGTTAAACTGTTACTGCACAACAATGTGCAACCCGTTGACACAGATAATTTATGTCAGATACATGTTTGTGGAATTCACCACTTCAGAGATATTCCTTCTTATAGTTTGAACGTTCCAATTCTTGGAAGTTTTCTCGTATAATTTGATATTAATTTGTATCTCCCTATCATACACTGAAGTTTAGAGGAATCAGCTTTTGAAAGATTCGAATATTCCTTGAGCCTACTATATTCCCTCATTTCCATTGCACCTACAAGTAAATATGTAATAAAACATTTTGTACGGTCTACGTTAATCTGAAATGCGTATTAGAGTGAGCTCTGTTTGAGAATGGGCAAAGAAAGTTAATATTTTGCCTCAGTAACAGTGTGCATTATAATGTCCATTTTATAAATAGTAATTTATAGAAAGAGCCTGGTAGAGTAGAAAGAGCGTGGTAGCGCTGCTGTTTATCAAGTGGAATCTTCGGGTTCGATTCCCAGCACAGGCCAGGGGATAGATATTCTCCGCTGGGAGGCCTAGTCCGGGTGCACCCAGCATCGTTAGGTCTATGAGGGTCTTCTCAATCGGCTCCTGGTTGCAAGACCGCATATATTGGCTGAGAGGGAGCGGAACACAGACCACGTCCAACCCTCAAATACTGCCCCCTATTCCTGTGATGGACAGAGGTGGGGACACAAGTGCCGAGGGTAGTCTTGACTGAAGAGTACTATTGTACTGTACTGTTACTTAATTTGTAGAAAAATTTCCATGTGATGAGATAATACAATGAGTTCCATCATACAACAGAAATACTCCCGAGTGTTATATGATGGGAATGTGCATTTCGAAAGCATCCTCACTAGATACAAAATGTCATTAGGGATACATGGACGATGTCTCTTGATCTCTCAACACATGAAACCAATCGCCTACTACACTCCAGTGAACAAGGAAACAAAACTGGTGGCAAGGATTATGTTAGCTGGCGCGGAAATCATGGTGCAGACAGGTATGCTAATTCGGATTCATATGTTGCGCCCTGAGCTGTTCTACCAAGTTGATGGCGCATCATAATACCTTTAACCTTACCCGTGGTTCATGAAAATATCTATATATTACTTCAGGAGTTGTAGAGGTTAAACAAATATTAAGGAAAGTACATAATTAAATGATATAAATGAGCATTCATTACAATTTATCAACACACCGTTTTATGACTCCATGGCATAATAAAACCAAACTGTTAAATTTTCAAACTATAGTCGGCCGCAAGTTTAATGTCTTTATAGCATTTTATTCGTAATTTGCGTATTTTTAATAGTGATTATGCTTGTGTATGTTGCATGAATGACCGAGGTTCGCTCCCTTATCAGAGATACCGATTGATTTTACATTCTTATTAATATCTACTTAAATGGTTAATAATATTCTCATTTTCCAGCACCTGTAGCCCAGGTCGTTAAAGTATGTTCTTGTGAAAGTGATATTTGATGTTCAAAAATATTGCCAGGAACAACCTTCCTATCTTAGATTTTTGGGAGATACTCTAAACTTGGTGTTGTTTGAACCTTTCCTTCCCAAATTCACTTTCCATATAATTATTTCATTTTACGTATCTTAAGTGTCTATCGCCTATTTTACAATATACATTAAGAGCTGTCTTTAAGCCCTTATTGCATGTATTTGCAATTTGTCCTGACGAAACAATTATTACGCTTTTTATGGTATATGCATTGTCATTACATGCCCCGAAGTATGTCAAAAATACTTGGATACTACCTAAGGGAGATATATTTTCGAATTTACGCAGTGCTGCCATTAATTATAAATAAAGTACTCTAAAACGTTATAGATTTACAAGAGGCTATCAAAATGCATAGCCTATACAGAGATATGCTTGCGAACATTTAAAATAGTCAATACCCGTGGGCAGGACTGACAGAGAACCCAGATTGAATCTCAGTTGAGTATGTTTATATTGTGTCAGACTGTAAAGTATTCACAGTTAACGTAATAAGTTTTAATTAGAAAGTCAGTGGAAGTACATATTCGTTAAAAGGTTAAGAAGTTACAAATGACTTTGTGGTGACACGACTGAAAAATTTGAGAGATGCATTACACACATCATGCAATTTATCTTGCCAATAATTTTGCTTTCACTACAACCTCCAACAAAAACGTTTGCCCATAAATATGTTGGTCTGGAATAAGACTGATGACGGACAGCTTCCTTTATCTAATGTATATATGAAAATATTGAACTTAAAATTTATTAAATCTTTATTTTAGTTTCATAAGAAAACTTTTAAACAAACATCAAAACTATATACTTATAATATAACATAATATTTAAACAAGTATGTTCATATATTTATCATGGATCATCTAGAATTTACTAAAATTTTTGGGTTGTATGTTCAGTGTTTAATACCGTGGAAGTGCATGTGTACAATGTATGGTTTAAAGTAACAAAGTACTCGTACGGATATCTAATACCAAAAGAGATATTCGTTTTGCGGAATCCTGAAGGTTTTAAACGTGCTGTATGTGTTTATTTGTAACAGTTTACTTAAAATGAAACAAACACAGAACAAAGAATCTAATAATTGGAAATAAGATATGACCAACTTTAATAATATTAATATAATTTATAATAGTTATATATAAATATAATATAATAAATTATATTAATAATGAAGGAAAAATGAGGAAAAATCCAAAGGAGAATTTCAGTTTTCTTAACTGGTTTTGTAGTAAATAAGTTCTTCGTTTCTTCTGCTGGAAAATAATATTAATCACTTTCTTCTCTTTGCATTCTATTTTATTGAGGAAGCTGGAGTGGGAAAGCGCATTATCTGAAACAGATGTCTTAAGCAATTCCTGGTGAATGTATTTAAAATAGCCTTAGTAAACGAAGCTTTAATAAGATGGTTTTAATCGTTTTTCATCGAAGAATTCTCATGTTAAAATATAATATGACTAATTGTGACACCACGTGCAAGAATTGCTACTAATGCCCAATTTCACCAACCGATGTTAAGACTTAACACGGGTTTAGCAATAGTTATAACAAAAATTGCATTTCACCAACAATTGTTAGCGTAACACTCGTGTTAAATCTCTTGTTAAACTAACAAACCAAATGTCTCCTAAGTCCTTAACAATTGTAAGTAGTCAAGACGGCAGGCATGAACGCAGCTGTTGATGTCGATTTTCTATATTTAAGACCTTCTAAATGGCATTCGTAATAGAGTACGGCCTATGAGGGAAATGATTTTGAGGAGCTATCTGAAAATTTTCTACAGAGGTATAGACTGTCGAAACAATTTGCTATGAAGGTTACTGCGGAAGTACAAGAGAGGTTAGAACATGCATCGAAAAGAATATGCCGATCTCGACTTTGTTTCAAGTATTAATAACTTTGCGATTTTATAATCCACTGAATTATGTGGATAATACACTGTCCACCTCCCGTCTTGAAACGTTCAAGTCACTCGTCACTTGTCCTTCTTCGCTCTTCGTTTTAAATTTACGTAATACTGAGTTAGAATATGCATCAAAAGGAATATGCCGATCTCGACTTTGCTTCAAGTATTAATAACTTTGCGATTTTATAATTCTCTGAATTATGTGGGTAAATACACTGTCCACCTCCCGACTTGCAACGTTCAGGTCACTCGTCACTTGTCCTTCGCTCTTCGTTTTAAATTTACGTAATACTGAGTTAGAATATGCATCGAAAGGAATATACCAATCTCGCTTTTGCTTCAAGTATTAATTACTTTGCGCTTTTATAATTTACTGAATTATGTGGAAAATACACTGTTCATCTCCCGTCTTGAAACGTTAAAGTCACTCGTCAAATGTCCTCCTTCGCAACTCGTTTTAAATTTACGTAATACTGAAGAAGTTGTTTCGTGCTTCTAGTAGAGACACATGCATTTGAATTAAATTCGTTTCCAATTTTTTTCCATGTGACATGTTTCTCTTTACATTCACCGCATCCGTTTTTTTATTTTCCACTATATCCTTATACCGTCACCAATTCAATTAACAATTCTTTCTCCATGAATGATAAATTTGTCTCACGGCTTTAGTTTACGATTTTGTTTACCCGCCATTTTTTTTCAGCTGTGTGCAGACGAAAATGAAAACAAAAGCGCATAAAATCGCAGTACGTTCAGAAAATAATACGACTCAGCCTTCTATAGCTGTAATATTTACAAGTCTCTTGGCGTTAACACGTGTTTGTTAACATTTAAAAAAAAAACAGGTTGGTGAAATGCAAGAAATTTAACAGAAGTTTTAGCGCTGTGACAATTGTTACGTTACATTTGTTAACGTCGATTTTAACATCTGTTGGTGAAATCGGGCATAAATGTTCAAAGCAGACATTAGGAGACTGGTCCCAAGTTCTCAGATGTCTTAACTGCGCTGTGTACGGTGACTGAAGTTTTCCTCTGTCCTATTTCTTGTAATCTCTGAGAAGAGTTCTGCAAATATATTAATAAAGTGATATTTTTTATTTATCTACTACATTAGTAAGTAGAGGAAGAAATATATTCCAACTAAAATTCAACTCAAGCTTTCGCAGACAATATGTGCTTTGAGGGTCCCTGAACCCAAAAAGAAATATTTTAGACAAAGGTCTGTACCTGCGCGTTGTGTTCGTGCGTTTATCTGTTTCTTATAAACATAATAACTTGAAAGCAAAAAGTAGTTCATAAACCAAACTTGTATGAAAGTTCGCAACTTTTGGGATGCGATACGATCTTTAAGAAAATCTCTCATCCCAAACTATCCTTCGCATGGAATATTTTTCAAAAATTTCGATTTTCTAAAATATAAATTTTCTCAAACACCACTTGTTACAGATATTTTCAGGGAAAATGAAATTTATAACTCAAATTTTCTTGGAATAGCATTTGAAGTCTTCATTCTTGGTGAATTTTGCATTACTGGTAAACCTAAAAGATATACGTCTAACTGCACAAAAATAACTATATCTCGCTAAAATACATAAATTATGTTAAAATAATATACGTAATTTTATTCGACTTGAATTATTAATTATAAAAATAGTAAAAAAGTGAATACAAAAAATTAGAATCGATGCTTATTCTGGGCGTAAGATGATATTGGAGGCGTTGAATATCGAAGAACCGTAACTTGATGATGCATAAATAACAAATGGTAAACTTTGTGTCAAAATGAGTGATTTCAGCGACGAAAGTTTTATACCTGAAAAAATTAGAGAAGTTTGAATTGCTAATCTTAGTTCGCTGCCGCAAACGTAATCGGCGATTTATGACCAGGAATATTTATGTTTTAAGAAATGGTGCAGTTCAAAACGTGTTATGAATATATGCGAGGAACTAGCATATTTTTCTGAGAAAAATTGAACATTAGATTAAGCCATCTACGAGGTAATCCATAGTCAAAGAGGTTATAGTATAATGTCTTTGACACTTATCTCTTTGCAGAGATTATTCACGGCTAACAGTAAAAGGCCTACTTTTCAGTAACAAAAGTATCGCTTAATGAAATGTTTTTTTTTTTTTTCTTATGTTGGTGGGTAAGATTTTGTAAAGCAACCCATTTCAGAGACATTGTTGTTGGCTTGAATTTGCAAATACTTTTTTCCGTAATAAACTGTCATTATTTGTGTTTTTAAATCTCTTGGCCTTTCAAAAAGAACGTAATTTCAGATGCATCACACAAGTCCAGCTTTTAAGAGATCTCACCATCGCTCAAAGCCTACTATATTCCCATATTTCTCTTACACCTACATGAAAATTAATAATAACTTCTGCAAAGCTTACCTGGAATAACATGAACTAGATAAAGGAATAAGAGTTTGTAAGAATACCTTTTACAGGGCAAGGAATTTGTAAAGGTTTGGATTTGTAAGGCCGGTATAAATAAATGGCATTTTAATATTATTGAAATCAAGGTTGTTCCATCGGTGATGTTGGCGAAGTTGTTTTAAAATTTAGTAAAAACTAGCGTGTAGTTAAGATTTCAACGCATGTTAAGCGACCCGTTAAGTTGTGTTGACCTTGATGCTTTCCACGTGCTCTTTACAGAAACGTTCTTTGATTAACCAAACGCACTCTAACGTAAACAATACTGCTCCGGTTTTAAAGATGTTTATAAGGCTAGGAAAAATCGTCGATTTTGAAATGTTACTCACCTGACGGCGATGTACGCACTATGTAACCTAAAGTTGTGTATAATAAAGCTCCTGTGTAATATTATTTCCAAAATACAGATTAGTTAAATACCCCACAAATGCATTTACTTGATAGGATTGCAGGTAACTGAATTTCAGGAGTTTAAACAATAAGGTATCAATTATATGGGTAACTTTGGTTTCTCTAAAATTTGTTCTGTATCTCTGACCTGAAATACAATGTACTATTAAATTTGCAAGTAACACATCTTTTCAAACATCATAGGTTTTTTTAAAAAAATATGTATTTATATATTTTAAAATAGATAATATATAGGAGTACTTGATATATGAGACGCCAAATTCATGAATGTTACACTATTTCAATGAGCACCAATTAATTCTCTTTACCTGAAGCACATCTTTCGAAAGGTCTTAACAGCACAACAGACGATTGCCAAAGCATCTACTTTAAATGGTATTTAAGAATACTTTATTAAATAAAACGATTTGATGTTCTTTCCGCTCGAAAATATAAAGATTTGATTATCTAAAACATTTTGAAGTAATTGAAGTAATATATGTCACGTTTAAAAGAGAATTTTAACTAACTTGATTTCTTCTCAAAATGTTGCTGCTACGCCATTCACAGATTGTTGGAATTTGCTCATCTTGAAACCTAGACACAGATAGAGATGTGAAAATTAAATACAAAATTTGAGTTACAGGAAACTCTTAGTGAAAGCTTTTCACACTGGATATGTTTTACGTTGTTTACATTCGTTTAGTTTTTAAATCGATATTGCAGAAAGTTTTTCTTCTTTTTAAGATTGGTATTAAAACAGCATTAAATAATTTTATATTCGAGATATTATCTAAACCATTGAACACATCTTAATATCAGAATTCAAAAATTAAAGGGAAACTTTGCATTAACTTTTGATTACATCTGATTATGTAGCAGTTCAAGGCTCTGCATAGGACGATAAATCTCAAAAATTCGATTAATTGCAAGAAATAAGAACTTTACGGTATTTCATGCTTTTTCACTGAGTTTGGAGTTAATCTGCTAATTGAATTGAAATTTTTAAAGGTATTCTGAAAATATAATGCATGTAATAAACTCCTCTGCTGTGGAAGAAGAATTCAAACAATGATTTGAAGGCATATTGGGCCACAAAGGGGAAAAAATCTAGCTGCTACTATTGAAAACATTTTTCGGCGTTTCAGAAATTTTTCCGTCTGAAATAAAAGGTAAATCGCCATTTACTTCCTCCAGAATAAAAACTGACAAGTAAAATTAAAGGATAAGACAGTAAATTAGAAAAGTACGGGTATTATTAATTGAATTTAAAGTTGACGTGCTCCCTAAGTATTCTGTACATCTTAGTAAATTTAGCTCTGGAGAAATTGGAAATATTAAACGTTGTTTTGTTTAAATAGCGTGCAGGTTTGTTCATTTTAGGTGTTGTTAGGCGATGGAGATGGAGTTAGTTATTTATTGCGGTAAAATGTTGAGACTCACCGTGGAGTTATTCCAGGACCAGGCGAGGTGGAGTCGCCGACCGTGTAAGGCGCCCCATCATCAGCAAGAGCTGCTCGTGCTAGTGACTGACTGCCTCGCACAACCAACAATGATATCTACCGCTACCAAACTTTTCTCCTCTCGGTTCTCCTCGGTCATCTCCGCTGCGCAATCGCCTCCCTCGATGCTCCTCCTTCCTTCCGCACCTCTGTGTTTGTTCTATTGTTGTCCCTTCTTTGACATTTAACCTGGGCGCAAGTTTGATAGTTCATTTCTATGGAAATTCTATTCTTTCTCCCACATTTCTTCTTATTTATTTAATAATTATTATAACAACTACTCAACTAGGATTTGTAGCGTTATGTCAAGTGAACAGGTACACAAAAATGCTTCTAAACGAATAAAACCATAATTAAAGCTTTGAGTATTGAGAGGTTCGCTCAAATAAGGGCACATTCCGAAAAAAAATGTGCTAAATCGGTATAAGTGTTACTAAATGTAACAGTAAATTTGAAAAGTAATTGTTCTTTCACACTGGTCGTGTGTAGGCTAAAGTATGGTAAATTAGAGTCAGACTGAAAAATTCGATGTCATAGCCGGGATTTCAACCACGGATCTTCTGGTCTTCGTCCAGCCGCTCTACCAATTGAGCTACTATGGCCAACATGTCGACACGACATTAAATTCTCCAACTGACTCGTGTTTTTTCCGGTAAACCACTTAGGAGTTTTCTCATAAACACATGAGACAACTACCTTAATGGCGACTTACAACGTGTAAGTACTTTAAGGCCCGGGCTTTATAGTTAACCACTATTAGGTCAATTAATGGAAAGTAATTGTTCTTTCACACTGGCCATATGTAGGCTAAAGAATGGAAGTTAGAGTCAGACTGAAAATTCATTCAATGAAGTTGACAATGAAAACAGTTTTTAAAAATATGCTATTGTTCTTAATATCCGGCGAGGAGACACTGTGTTAGGAAAGCACTTACGTATATTTTTAAAGGAGCAGAAATGGACCTATATAGGGAAGAAAGCCTTGCGTTCTCTGGAGCCATACATTTATCACTTGGAACAAATGCAGATCTAATAAACATTTAAGCAAATAGAATCCCTCATATTGTCTCCAAGTACGAGCCAATAAAACAAATATTCTAAACGACTTACCCTATACCCATTCCCGTCTTAAAAAATATAAAAAATAAAAATTTAAAAATTAAAAATATATAAGAAAATAAAATATAAAATAAAAGATAAAATAAAATAAAAAACTTAGGATACACTTGTTCAATAGTATTTCTTTCCTTAGAGATATTTAAAATAATTACTTAAGACACTTATACAAAGAGTTGAGTAACAAAAAAGGAAAGACAGTAAAAAAACGAAGTAAGTGTGAAAACTAAAAGAACGTAAATATCAATTTTGGTATTTAACCATCTTTTTACCAAAAAAATCGTTACTAATAAAGTTTTCGAAAGAAAAAAACATATATATTCTATATATCAACTTTTGAATCCTAAATTAAGTCATTATCACTGAGGCCATATACTCCGCAATTTATTTTAAGAATTTAAATATTGTGGGAAATAGAGAGAGGGAAACAAAACGCTGTCATGTTCGTCCTTTTGTTAAATTATAAGGACTCAAAACATAGAGTCGTGTGTATGCACTCACTTTACCTACTTTATTCACTCTTGTAGAAACTATTCTTATTCTTCTATCTACTTTAAGTTAATAGAGATATTAACATTTGTAGAAATGGTTTTATTTCATGTCTCCTTATAAGTACAATCGGAAGAGAGGAATACAGCAGACTTAATCGATAGCCAAATATTTTAAGAACAGCTGGTCGCCATGTGACACCTTTGACACATCACTTCCTTTGCATGTCTTCCTATTTATGTAAAGTTGGTTGGTTGGTTGGTTGGTTGGTTGGTTGGTTGGTTGGTTACCAACACTCCCTCCATGGCAACCTTGGCATTCGCAGTAACCTCGCCCCACCACTTGATGACCGGACCTTTCTTTTTCTTTTTTTTTTTTTTTAATTTACGTCCTCCAACATTAAGTCATATCGGACGATAAATGGAATGGGTGAAATGATGCTCAAATGAGCCCAGGGTCCATAGTGCATAGAGTTACCTGACATTCGTCTTGAAGGATAAGGGAAACCCCCGGAAAACCCCGTATCCAGGTAACTCACCCTGACCGAGATTCGAACTCGGTAGCAGACATGCTACCGTCTACGCTACCGAGGCGGGTCCCAGAGGGTGATCGTGAAGATGACGATGAGGCAAGACGACCTACAGCTTATACCGAGGACTCCGAACCACGTTGGATATAGTGGACACTTCACGTAAGCTAAACAGAAGTGAAGGCTTAAAATCGCCGACCCGAGAGTCAGGAATCGAACTCGGGACCCTTAACACGGGAACCACAAACGAAACCACTGCGCTACCCTGGCGCCCAGTTATGTAAAGTAAATACTATAGAATAGTCTGCAATTTTTGTGTAGTAAGATTTTGTCTATCTCTTGCTCAAAAGATATTCAGAATGAAGAGGACTTCATAACCTATTCCCAAAAATTGCAAGATGTAGATGTTATCTTCATAAAAATAAAATATGGTATTATAACCAAAATCGTTAAAGCCAGAATTGAGAATATCAATTTTTTTAATGTCCCCACGATAAGAGTACACTGCGACTGAGTGCATCCTGTTGCCAACCCGACTGCTGACCTCTCACCCACACACGCAAAGCAGGAGTAGACGATCATCCAACCAATACGAGTAGATGATGCGGTCAGCATCACGCACCTCCAGCCAGAAATGCTGGCTTTCTTGACCAGAGTGCGCTACTTGTCGTAGGTCCTCAATTGCCTCACGATACTG
Organism: Mantis religiosa; assembly: GCA_030765055.1. Classification (NCBI taxonomy): domain Eukaryota; kingdom Metazoa; phylum Arthropoda; class Insecta; order Mantodea; family Mantidae; genus Mantis; species Mantis religiosa. The sequence goes on from CM060951.1 coordinate 175,827,756, forward strand.
AGTGGGATTGTGTCTAAAAATCCGCACCCCCAGACTGGGACTGAATTGAGGTGCTAACCGTGGCAGGGAACCGAAGCACAACGCTCTAGCGCAGTATACCATAGCCCAGGACGTCTTCAAAAGACGCTTAAGTACCAAGTACCTGTTTTTTAAGTATGCCGTCCATAGACATGTGTGCGCACGAAGAAAGAATTGAATTCTTTCATTATTTGGTCATAAAAATAAACATTTGGTATGAATAATCATAAGCTTTCACGGTCGGAGTCAGAATAATCAATAATGGATTCTTCCGGGCTATTAAGCCGTGGTCTACTGGTATTTTGAGGTCCAGATGTTTCGACCACATCTGCTGTGAACATCATCAATGGCACCACACAGAAAGATAAACTCCACCTCTGTAGTGTAGGGGGCAGCGTGTCTGACTCACGTTCTAGATCACCCAAGTTCGAATTTCGATCAAGGTGAGTATCTGTATATGTTTTTCTCTGGGATTTTCTCAACCTGAAAGATATCTCGTAAATCAATGTTCTATTTGAGGATTATTTCATCCATTTCATTCGTTGTCCAATATAACATAAAGCGGAAGGACTTGAAATTCTGAAAATTCACGGTCACCCGTGGGGGTTTATGGATTACTGTGAAATTAAATTATAATTTGTCTCTTTAAAATAGTCGTTTTATTCCTTCTTCGGCCCATTTTACTTCACTTCCACAAACTACTGTGCTTTATTGTATCATCCGTGCAAGAAGGTCACTTGAAGAGAAAAAAACTAATGCAGGTCACTCAGAAAGAAAGGGTTTCAGTGACGTAACCAATGCTGTTAATGCAGTTCCATTGGTATACGAATAACCTTTGTGCCAGATAAATTCATATACTAGCATTTTTTTCATAAAAGTGACATCTTGTTCATAACTTATTTGTATTTTCTTTTATTAAATATGTACAATTTTATTTAAGCTGCCACCTGTAAATCCTATAATTCCTTTAAAAATTCTTCAGAATATCAACCCTCATCGAAGGTTATGTAGTTTATACTTTCCGTTCTCACTATATATTCAACTGCACTGCGGCGATTATCTGCAGGTTCTTTGAAACACGCTATTCAGTCCGATTTAGCCCCTGTTGCGTAGTAATATGCTGCGAGATAATCATAGGTGTAGTGTCATCTAGCTTGTTGCTAACGATTAAATCGGAGAGTGTACTTTTTGTGTTTGTGTGATTACTGTCAATTTGATGCTGAATATATGGTCATGTTGCATAATCACCTTCCACTATAATGTGCTTTATTTCTGTGAAGACGTATATAGTGGTATTTGCAATGCAACTGAGATAAATCACAGTCTACGCCATTTAAATTTGAAGTCGCGACCTCGTGAATGTAAGTCAGAGGTCACTACTGCCTGAGACAACTTGCTCGGTCAATTACATACTTATTACACTTGCATTAGGAATGTGTTAACTTCTATTCATTTATACTATCACTTACTTAAGATAGGACAAGCATTGAAGCCAAACATCCAGTTTTGAAATCTTGCTAGAAATACGCCTACTTTTAAAGAAAGGAAAAGTAAGCAGTGATTCTTCCAGCTGAGGACTGAACCCGGGACATCTACAATATAAAGATAAACCTGATTATTTGACATTAAAGGCAATACGCCATATGATTTCTCTTTGCATCATAAGGAAAATAAACAGAAATATGTTTATTTATGTAATCTTCCCCAAGCGAAATTCTAGACCCTCCATGTTACTTACCAAAGGAGCTATCCATTGTCCTTGGGATTATAGTGCGTATGTGACTTAAAATATGAAAGCCAGATAAATAAGAAATTTATTATCTGTCAGGTTACAAGACGAGCATTTTCATGAAATTTTCCTAATCTAAATAGCACATAAAGTGATTTTTTTTCTTTTTTAACCTTGAAAATATTTGCTGAAATTGTACACTGTTAAAGTAAACACGTTTTTTTTTTCTTTTGAAAAGCTCTGTATCCTGAATAATAGCTGAAAAAGTAAGTGAAAGGAAAACAAATACCACACAAAAAATGTAGGACTTATTAAAATACACAATGTATGTCAAAATGTTTGACGAAAACCACACCCCAAATATTCGCAGTTCATAAAGTATTTTCCACAGATTTAATAAGCACTACATTTAGGAATGGAAGATTTTTCTTTTGTTTCTCATCAGCTCATCCAAAGGTTATGTAAGCTTAAAGATTAAATTTCAGTATCCTTTAATTACTAAAAAATTCTAAACTCAATAAAATCCTTTAATTATTTCCCTTATTATAATTTATATTTTAAAGGGTTAGTCCATTTTAAAATTAAAAGCATAAAGTATGTTTATAATAAAATATTAAATAACTTACACATTCCAAATCCAATTCGTTTATAAAAACGGTAGACATTTGAAAGCCCGATGTTTATTTCACCCATAAACTAAATGCAGATATTTTATCCAAAAAAGCATTTTGTGTGTCTGAAAATTATAACTTAATAATGAAAATTACACAAATATAAATATTTGTTAATGAATCTCCACTTATCTTAAGAAGTTGATGTTAATACTGCTTTCTTAATAACGATAATTCGATTATATACCAATCTTAGTATTTAAGTTCAGCGTCTTCACAGATAGGCCACTAAGATTTTCAAGAAAATTCCTACAATCCAAATCACCCTTTGCAGAAAAAAACTTTTCGTCAATTTTTATTTTCTAAAAATGATATTTACGAAACCATTATATTTAATATATTTGCATATTACACGGAACATTTATCATGAATTTTCTGTAATGTACCCTTCATTCTGAATGAAATTGAATTAACTTATAAACAGTAAAGATAATCAAACATGTACTACACAGTAAAATAAGATCTTGTTATCTCACACGTTTATGAAAAAGAAATTTTTTCAGTGTTACATATGTTCGATATTTCCTTAATAATTGATTAATATTGTCAAATACTTTAAGCACTTTTATCTGCTAATTTTATAAACTTTAGGTAGGGGATTGCCATACAAAGAAAACAAAATTTTAAAGTAATTTACTTAAGCCTATTTCCATTGTGCCTACAGTGATGCAATAAAACTATTTCACAAACCTTTACTCCTATTAGCATTAAGCAGATAGAGTGTGTGTGTGTGTGTGTGTGTGTGTGTGTGTGTGTGTGTGTGTGTGTGTGTGTGTGTGTGTGTGTGTGTGTGTGTGTGTGTGTGTGTGTGTGTGTGTGTGTGTGTGTGTGTGTGTGTGTGTGGTGGTGTTTTAGGGCCCGTCGACAACAAGGTCATTCGGGCCTTAAGCAGATAGAAGAATAAGCCTTTGTAACAATAGTTTTTTTAAAAAATGGGTAGAGAAAGTTACGTGAACTTAACAAACAGGATTTTTTAAACCGGCATCACAGATTTAGAAGACTAATTATACATGAAATAAAACATTAGCCAGTTACAAGAATTAAGGGGGGAAGTGGAAGAAAACCTCAGGCTAGCAGAGTGGTTCTAGTGGGATATAAACCACAGGCTTCCCGAGATCGTGGTTTAACGACCTTCCTACCTATGTTGGCATAATGAGTAGAGAATGGACCATATAAAATTCTTTTTTGTTTGTTTCTTTTTTCTGTAGAGTAGTTGCGGCGTTAATTGGAATGTCACAAAGAAGACGTCTGTATTTGGTACTGCCTGAAAATTACGTAGAATTATACAGTTAGTGTTTACGCGCGCATCTTCAAGGCCTCCTTTAAGTTATCAAATAGCAGACGAAAGCTGATGGGAAAGTTTTGCTGCTCTCTGTCTGCCAGTATGAAACAAACTCCTGCAAAGGGCCGTGAACAAAATGCCGGCGAAAGATATATCCTTTAAACTTCAGATTTTAGACGTGAAAACTTGAAGCTCTTTGTATTCATTTTCTGCATTCATAATCCGGGGTATTTCAAAACTTTCAGATATGTTTAATGTCTCATGAAGCGGAGATCATTTCGATAGGAACAATAAACAGAGAACGAATTATCGTGGAGTACGCGGAGTGAGAATTACGCCTACATGGATCAATCGATGCATTCATGAAGATGAACCCTTCTTGATGCTACTTTCAAACCATCCTTTCCTGCGATTCCATAGAAATACTTTGGGTACATTTTCAGGGTGTGAGAGAGATTTTGGGGGAGGGCGTGTTACTCTCGGTACTCTGTTTATATAAATGGTGTTGAACAACAAACTAGCAGAAAATAGAGACAGATATGTTCTGCGTTTTGGACTGAGAATGTTCGAAAAGCTAGCTGCCGCTCATCGAATAAAAATAAAACTGGTAGCGTCCGATATGACTTGAAATGTTAAAGGACGTAAGTTACAAATAAACCGATAGCCTTTATTTTCTTATTTACTGGAAACAGTCCTGAAATACAATGTAATTTCAGGAATTATACACTTTAGCTACCGCGTGAAATCAAAAAATACCACCAATTTCAAAATGTACATACAGCTTAAAGTTCGTTAGTGAAGATTTAAGACATGGGTACACCGTGGTTATTACAGTAAAACGCATTACTTAAGTTCTTAAATTTTTCTACATTAAGGTTACCTCCTTTATATAAGTTTCCATTTATCTTAAATTTAGAGGGATGAAGAACACTTCATTGCTGAAAATTCAAGCATAATATTTTAATCTTCAAGTTAATACCTTCAACTTACAGCATTTCAATATAAATGGTTAGTGTAATTTTAGAGGAAATAAACACAATGAAGGTTTACTGTTGCAAAAGGTTGTTTGGAATATGAAGATTTTCCTGAAAATATTTGTCTTGAATCGATATAATACTGCCTGATATAAAAGTTATTCAATGAATAGGGACACTAGAACACTGCAACCTACATAGATTTATTGTGGCTATACCCTCCCGAAGTGAAGAAACAAGAGGAGGCTACAGGCCGCAGGCAGACAGATCACAGAGGCGCATGGAAGTCTAGGCTCAAAGACCCGTCCCACTAAAGAAGCTGCCTAAAAGAGGGCCATGAAAAGCCCTTCGATTAAGGTGCGTGTCCATGCAGATACTGTTTCATTTGAGCAAGGGTTTCCACCATCTCTCCCACGCCACGAAACCTAAAAGCACAGTTGAAACATAAAAAGTAAACGGAATGAAGGATGAATGACGGAAAGAAAGCTCTAGTAGATGAGAGACACACCCAGAATTGGTAAATCGAACTGTAAAACCCAGGAAAACCCCAAGGCAAGACTGGTAGGTGACTGGACTACAACCTGGGATCTGCCGAATGCAATCCTCACACATCGCGGAGTCATCTTGGTCGGTTCCACCAAATGCGTGTGCATGCGGAATTTATTTTGGAATTCCTTATTTTGTAATTCAAGAGACTTCAAGAAGAGCAGTATATCGGAGTATTTTTCTTAATACTTTTTCCCTTTCATTTATTAGCGTTTCCATTTTCTTCCCTCTGATTTATTAGCGGTTTTACAATCTGCAAGCTCAGTTTAGAATTCGCTGCATATGTAACAATTATGTTTCAAAATCGTGATGACATAGGCCATACTTATGTTAGGATTAGGATTTCATAACGAAGGGGATTCGGTACGTAGGCCACCATGCCCCAAGTGGGGCACCCCCGGAAGGAAGGATGAGGCGAAGGAGACAGAGTAGTCACGACAGTACAGAGAGCAGGATCCCTACATTTTACTTAGAGACTTCCCCTGCAGGCCAGGACAACGCACACGCTGTCCCACTGCGGCGCGGTCACGAGTCCAGCAGCCGAGCCCTATAGGTCCCAGGCAGGCGATCCGAGCTCCAAAGGTCCCTTGGCTGGCGGTCACGAAATGGTCCTAGCAGAGGAACCGAGACCGGCAACCAACCTACCGGAGGAGGAAGTAGTTCTCTTCAGAACATATCATCCTGCCATGCACCGCCGAGACGCCCGCCGACACTTCTATCCTTTAGGGACAGCAGATGAGAGATGATATGAAATGATAATGGAAATGAAATGGAGAGACAGGAAATTCGGGGATGTAATTAATCTACTCAGCATTCGAATAGCGACCCGGGAAACCTCCGAAAAACGTCATGGGGGCCTCCCGAATGCGGGCATACTTATGTTAATGCAATTTGCTATGCGTTGAGAACAGGCACAGATCCTTTATTTCTGTCGCTGCTGACTCGGAACATGCTACATTTCGAATAAATTGTTGGGAAGTACTTCATTATTTTTAATTTCCGAAATCACCTCTCCACCAAATTGCATTCTTCATAGAAACGTTTACGAAAACTTCATTTTCTCAAAAATGTGTAATAATTCTTATTAAATTGCTATGTTTAAGATATCTTCATGACAAATTAAACGAATATCTGGAGTTCTGTAAATAGTCTCTGAAGTCCTTTTCATTCTGAATGACTATCAAACCGTAAGGCATAACAAAATTTTACCCTACAAAAATGTGGAACTGTTGAAGCACACAATTTACGTCAAATATGTCAAATCCATTTTTAATTCAACTGTTTCCGAAATTTTCTTTTGGGCAAAGCAAACGAAACTTTAAAGCTATGATGTAGCAACCACCTCTTAGAACATCTATCTTTAAGTTTACTGCGAGCTTCTATTCCCCTTGAGGCTGCAAGAAAATGTATAGAAAGCAAAACAGATTCTACAAAACGTTTTATTTCGACTAATATGAATAGATAGAATAATAAGTATAGTTTCTTGAAGAGTGTGTACAAAAAGCCATATGAATATGAAACATTTTTATGATATTCTATTTATTATATGTTATTACCGAAATGCAATATTATTAAAAGTAAACTCGTTTTGTTGGAGAATTTTTCCAGAGCCTAACTTTAATTAAATCACTTAGGAAATGATGGGATTTTTCCACGATATGACTGAGCTTGTGTTGTGTTTAGTGGTGTAAAATCCGGATACAGAATTTTTGGTCAGATACAATGTTTCTTGTAAAGTAACTGGCAAAGAAAATAAGAATATTTAGCTCCTGTGCCACTTGACATCTCATTTTTAAAGAATTAACATGTTTTTAAACCTTCGCTGGAAATTGAAGACTTGTTTTAGCCTAAAAGTTATTTCGGAGCGACACTAGTAGTTCCAACTGGTGTGTGCTCATTATTTAAAGTTTCTGCAAATGCATTACCTGCGAAACCTCCTGGTTTTATTGCTCTATGAAAGTGCCTTCGTTTATTTTGCTCACGTGATGTGCGAAGTGTGAAAGACAGCCACCAGTGAGACTGTCTACCTGACTACCCTAGATATTTTTGTATCGTTGAAAGGCAACCTCAACAGCGTGTAAAGTTACAGTGGACGCTTGTTTTAAAGACTTCTGAAACTCATAGCTAGATATTTCAAAATTCCAGTATTATAGATAAAATGCATTCTAAAGCTATAAATAGAATACATGTATGTATGTGTATGTGTGTTAGGTTTACCAAGCCTTTAGTATCATTTTATTGAATCTCTGGCTCAGTATTTTGCAATATTTCTCGCCGTATTTAATTCATTGGTATTAAGTCTGAGTTTTGAGTTGGATATTTGGAATAATGATGAGCACTACTGAATGCAGACTATGCAATCTTTGCATTTCTTAAACTACTGCTTCCTTTTTTCCAATCTTGACAGCACCACTTTAATTCGTGAGCATTCTTGAAATAAGAACGTTTCTGAAGTCATAAAAACTGATTTGTTTATTGCCATAACATTTAAAATGAGCTTCGAGAACTGCTTTGATTATAAGTTTTGTCCATTGAGTATCGGGAGTGATATTTTTCGATGAATGCGAGAAGTGTAGAGAGAGCTCTTTGTACCAGATCAATAATTGGGGTGCCATATAAGCCAAAATATCTGTATCAACTGTCTCCAAGCTTTTGCAATGAGTAGATTACGCATGAACCGAGCGGGATGGCTCAGGTGGTTTTGTCTGTAGCCCGTAATCGGGAGATCTGAGTTGGATTCCCGTGCCCAACCTACCTCCCCCATGAGTTTTTCCTGTTCCTCCATTTCATCTCAATTATCATATCATATCATCTCTCATCGGTAGGTTCTTTCAGGATGGTGCATGGCAGGATGATATGCTCTGAATGAACCAATCCCTCCTCCGATAGGTCAGTTGCCAACCTCCGGACCGACGCTGAGACCGTCTTCGAGCCACAGTACCGGGGAATATCCGTTAATCTAGCCTGCCGAGGGAGGTTTACATCTAAGTAAAATGTAGGAACCCTGCCCTCTGCACTGTTGTACGGGGGTGTCCCACTTGGGGGCATAAGGTACAATAGAACAAGATAGGTAGCAGTGCCGAATCTCCTCCGAGAAATAAATAAATAAAGTAAATAAATAAATAAATAAATAAATAAATAAATAAATAAATAAATAAATAAATAAATAAATAAATAAATAAATAAATAAATAAATAAATAAATAAATAAATAAATAAATAAATAAATAAATAAATAAATAAATAAATAAATAAATAAAATAAATAAATAAATAAATAAATAAATAAATAAATAAATAAATAAATAAATAAATAAATAAATAAAATAAATAAATAAATAAATAAATAAATAAATAAATAAATAAATAAATAAATAAATAAATAAATAAATAAATAAATAAATAAATAAATAAATAAATAAATAAATAAATAAATAAATAAATAAATAAATAAATAAATAAATAAATAAATAAATAAATAAATAAATAAATAAATAAATAAATAAATAAATAAATAAATAAATAAATAAATAAATAAATAAATAAATAAATAAATAAATAAATAAATAAATAAATAAATAAATAAATAATAAATAAATAAATAAATAAATAAATAAATAAATAAATAAATAAATAAATAAATAAATAAATAAATAAATAAATAAATAAATAAATAAATAAATAAATAAATAAATAAATAAATAAATAAATAAATAAATAAATAAATAAATAAATAAATAAAT
>CM060951.1:175837716-175877254 GCA_030765055.1 Mantis religiosa
TTTATTTGCCAGCTCTTTGTGTACACAAGCCGCGCTATCGTAGATAACGGCTTCGCGAGAACCTTTTATGTGCGTTGCCACGCCAATATTGTGACTTTGTGGGTTCGTAGAATTAAAAGCCTTGTTTGGTGAAATTTAAACAGATCTTTATTTCAGACAATTTGTACACCCCTTACAGGCTCTAAAAATGACGTTTCATTCACAAATGCAGTTCTCGTTGCTTCACCACACGTAAACAAAAAATCACTTGAGGTACACCTCAAATCACTACACAGCTGCACACACAATTAACAGTGCTCAACTAGCAAGTGACGATTAACAACTGGCTGACTCGTCCCTTGCCGTTTATATATATCCAAACCATTGTTTCTCGAAAGCTGCCGAAACTTCACGGCCTTTCACGACGCAGTTAGAGAACAATCGAACTATCTCTGTCTCTTTCTCTGTTTCTTTCTCTCTCTCGGCAAGCGTTTAGCGCTGCGCGCCACTATCTGTCTCTGCCCAGGCGTAGCTCCGGCTTTGCGCGGCTACAATGAAATAATGCGATCGGTGACAATATTGAATTAGATGTTTAAAGTAATGAAATTAGTGAAATTAGAAAATGAGCACAATATAAATATATTTGTTGGTTTAAATGTTATGAACAAATGTGTAAAATCTAGTTCTGTATAAAATATAGTTATAAGTCTTCTAAAATCAATACAGTAAATGGTAGATAGTATAACTTACTCAAGTATTGAAATTTAAATTGTGTTTAATTTAGGTTTAACTACCATGGTTCTCAGCGTCTCATTCAATATTGAGGTGAAATACCTCTTAGTTTTGATGACAGGCACCTTTATCTCTTTTACGTGCCTTAAATCTACAAGTCCGCCTCGGTAGCCCAAATGGTAGCATGTCTGCCTAACGTTCAAGAGGTCCCGAGTTCGAATCTCGGTGAGGGTTAGTTACCTGGATAAGGTTTTTGCGGGGTTTTCCCTTATCCTCACAGACGAATGTCGGGTAACTCAAAGCTCCATGGACCCCGGACGCATTGAGCATTTATTTCACCCATTTCATTCATCGTCCGATAGGGCGCCGGGGTAGCGCGGTGGTTTCGTTCGCGGCTCCCGTTCTAAGGGTCCCGAGTTCGATTCCCGGCTCTGGGGTTGGCGATTTTAAGTCGGCCCTATCCACGCCTTCACCTCTGTCTAGCACACGTGAAGTATCCCCTATGCCCAACGTGGTTCGGAGTCCACGGTAAAAACTGTAGGTCCTCTCACCTCACCGCCATCTTCACTATCACCCTATCATCGGAGGTAATGGACACCTCCACCTGAGAAATGGGTCCGGTCATCACTTGGTGGGGTGAGGTTACCCCGAAGGCCAAGGTTGCCATGTGGGGAGTGTTAGTAACTAACTAACTAACTTCATCGTCCGATATGACTAAATGTTGGAGAACGTAAATTACCAAAACAAACAAACAAATCTACAAGGGACCACCGGCATTACTTCCCCTCCGAAGAAAGCTATGCTAAGAACTTTTACGCCCGAAATAAGCCATCTCCTACCCAGTGACCTTGAGAACCAGGGGATAGCATGTTACTTCTAGACCGTAGCGGATGACAGGTGGTTGGGAAACACTTCTGAAATGTCTTACTTTCAGCTTCAGAAGCTGGTAACCCTAATATATGTACGAAGCGACTTCTGTCTCCTGGTTACAAAGCTGCGAAGCATACCTCGTCATATTTTCGTGGCATTGCATTGCTGCATTAAATTTTATTTCCACCGATTGATAAATACATCTTTTTTTCCTTCAACCATTTTTGGACACCTAAAAGGTGTCCAGGATTAAACTATATCTTGTGGTGGAGCTGTGATCAGACTTGAAGATGTCATTCGATGTCGCCTTCTTACTAGTGAAATTGATTTGCTGCACGATAACTAGCAGTTACTCTTTCTATACCAAAGTCGTTGCTGGTCTGGCAATGACCTCCTTTGCATTCGCACTTGATCGTATCGTGTTTTCAGCTGTTAGCATATTTGCATAAGCGTCCACTAGACAGACGATTTGCAAGCGATAAGGCCGGTGAAATGAAGATGATGCAGGGCACCATGACAAGAGTCTTCAATGATATGTCGAAAAATAAATACATATACAACAATAAAAGTGTTTGTAATCTTGAAATGTTTAGCTGTAAAATTTGAATAAATCTGCTTTTGTGTCCGTTCTTGCTATATACCCGTACGTCTCCTTTTGGTATGTTGGTAACAAGTAATCACTTTTAAGTTTCATTATTTTATAGTACCATCCCTATATAGTTCGAAAATATGAGGGTTTATAAAAAATATTAGTTAAACTGGACACTTTAGTATTTTCATTTGTCTACGTGCAAACATTTTTGAGTTCTATCACGTATGCAGGAGAACAAAGTGATGAACGTGGCACTGCATAACTGCGAACGACTTAAAGTAATTCCTAATTTTATAGAGAATAAGTAGATTATTTAAAGTAGAATTTAAATCGACCAGTTTACAAATTCATATTCTCTCTGTGAGATGTTTCCCCATGACAGTAATTCCTGCATATTCCCAGTAGAATAGTTACTTTGCCTTCAAAGCCGACGTGACGAGCCTTATGTAGGCTGACCAATAGTCACATATTTTTTGAACAACCCTGCATTTTGAGACATAAAATGTGCCGTGCACAGAAAGTCTTTTTTCATAAAAGTATGTGTCGTTCGTTATTAATATTATTGTTAGTACTTCTTGAGTAAAGTTTCAACTTTCTGTACGTAAGATGAAAACCTTAGGCTACTTAGGCAGGTTGTCATCCAGCATTTCTTTTTTAACTGACTTGTTACTAAATAGGCAAAGTAGTTCATGTTTTCCTCCTTGTATATGTGTGAGTGTGTGTGCGTGTGGTTTTTTTTTTTTCAATTTATGTCTTCCAGTCATATACGACGTTGAATGAAATGGGTGAAATGATACTCAAATGAGCCTAGGATCCATAGAGCTTAGAATTATCAGACATTCGTATTTCAGGATAAGCAAAAACCCTAGAAAAATCTTACCTCTTTAATACATCCTGACCGAGATTCGAACTCGGGACCTCTTGAATGTGAAGCAGACACGCTATCTAGGCGGGCTTTCTGTGGTGCTTGTATTGCTTACTAAACCATTTATTATCTTCCTGTGGAGTTCACTTGAGTTTGACAGTTGGTTTTATAATGAACTACAAGTTGTTCTACAATATTGCTATACTCGTGAAGCTGTGCACTAAACAGAGGCCGACATAATTATTCGAACGTAAACATATTTATTACTTATATTATTTTAAATCCTCGCAGAGTAAGCATACGTAAATACAACTGGTACAAAATAAACTTGAGTCTTCCATTAAACATATAAACTGATAAATAGAAATTGAACCTAATTTGCACTAAAAGGAGAAATAAAACGGTTACTTTACATCTGGACATAAGTATTCGAACAGAGAACAGCTAGTATTTAGTTATCATCCTCTTTCTTTGAATTACTGCTGATAATCGTTTGGGCATTGTCTGTATGTGTTGTTTAGTGACTGCAGACTCCATATTTCTCCACTCTGAAGAAGTTCTTTCAGATGGTCCTTGCTTCTGATGTAAAGCTTCTTCACACGTTCCTCGAGTTCCTTCCATATGTTCTCTATAAGATTTAAATCTGAGATTGGGGCGGTGTCTTCAAAGTGTGAGGAGTGTTGTACACGATCTATATAGTCTTACAATTTCAGCAGTATGTTTCGGATTATTGTCCTGCTGGAACTAATAATCATGCCCTAATCCCAGCTTCTCTGTACTCTTTTTAAGATTGTTTTCAAGAATCCTCTTGTATTCAAATTTGTCTATGATCCCATCTATGAACATCAGTTCCCCAAAGTCATATGAAGCTATACAGCCCCATACAATCACACTACTACCAATAAGTTTCACCATGTTCCCATTCTTTGTCAGTCTCCACACTTTAAGACGTCCATCACCCTTGTATAAGCAGAATTTGCTCTCGTTCGAAAGAGAACCTTATCCCAGGATTCTGTTGATTTCACCACATACTGTTTAGCAAATCCTATACGCTTATTCATCTTATTAACATATAGTTTCTTCCTAGGAACGCGGGCATTGTACCCAGTACTATTTAAATCCCATTCAACTGTTCTGGTGTGAACCATAGTGCCAAAATGTTGTTCAAGGCATCCTCTAATCTCAGAAACAGTGACTCTCGGATTCTGCTTCATCATTTTTATTATTTGCCTCCTGTCTCTGGTGGTAAGTTTAGAAGGAACGCCATTTCTAGGTTTATTTACATTATTTGTCTGTTTGAAGCGTTGAATTATGCACAACACTGTAGTTTTGCTTCTGTTATTGGTTTTGACAACTTCAGAGAAAGATTTGTTTTATTTGTGCATATTTATCACGATATTCCTCTCTGCTACCATTGTCTCCTTACCTTTACGCCCCATATTACCTATGAGTCCAACATCGGCTGAATAACTGTGAGCACACTGTCTCGAGGCATAGCATGAACACAATTGCTATGTCGTAGGGGCGTATAGGGTACGTCCAACCACCTTATTCTGTTCGATTGGGTACGTTTGAATACTTATGTCCTCCAATAAGAGGGACAATAATATAAATACAGTACAGATTGTGTAATAAGTATATGCAAAGTGATATTTTTAATATTACTTCCGAGACACAAAAGGTCAATGTTTACATGTTTAACAATTCAGCGCTGCAAAATAAATATTACAATATTTATGTACGTGCAATGTTACATATTATATTATTCGAATACTTCTATCGGCCTCTGTATTTCATCCATGTCTAATGGAGTTCACTTGACAATTTTTATATTGTGTCTTACGTTTTATGACTTTTTGTGTAAATTATTAGTAAAATTTTAAAGTTTTATTTGTTTCTGATCCTTTACAGAGTTTATTTTAAATTCATCTGTGCGGGCATCACAAAACTTTGTTAGCTGAAGTATGCCACGGTTGCATAACCAGATATACAAGTAAATGAAGTGATAAGGACTTTGCGTTCTAGCCAAATGGGACAGTGGTTTTCATGCATTTAAATCTGTTTAGGGCAATTTGACCTGTTTTCTCTTCTACTTACCATAGCGTGCTACCGTACAATTGTATTCAAAGAATGCTATAATTACGAGAGCATTGTAACTCCAAGTGTATAATTACAGAGACTCATAAATAATCGGACAAAGCATAGTACTAAGTTTTGAAAGTTAAAATCAACATTTGATGTGCTGTTTTATTGAAATTAATGATAGTCGACAGTTACACGGTTGCTTCTTGTAAGAAAATAAATGCTATTTCATATAAAAATTATATAATGCGTGAGTTTTTAAGAACTAAAAAGAAATATGGCATTTTTGGCCCTCAAAAGTAATCGGACATAACTTGAGTGTGATACAAAATATGGCTTAGTGCTTTGTGACTCTCCCTCTTCTTTTCACTACTTCTCGCAACCTATTTGGCATACTGTGAACCAGGTTTTTCAGGTAGACTGTAGAAAGTTTGCTCCATTCCTCTTGCAAGCTCTCCTTCAAGTGCTGCTTGGAGTTGATGGGGACTTCCGCACGGCCTTCTCCAGTTTATACCATACTGCTTCTATGGGATTAAGATCCGGGGCCTGAAGGGTTGGATGCAGTACATGAGGATAGTTGTAAAGTAACCATAGCTGCCCGATGTGGGACGTATGTTTCGGATCATTATCCTGATAAAATGAGAAGCTGTCCGAAATACCCATCATTTCTTCAATTTGTTTTAAATTTTGCTGTAATAGTCTATGATAGACTTCCTTTTTCATGGTTGTGTCTATGAACACCAGCTTTCCCACTCTCGTAGAGGAAATACAGCCCCAAACCATTACGCTCCCTCCGCCGTGTTTGACTGTGCCTTGTAAATTGCGCTCTTCCAACTCCATATTTGGTTTCCTCCACATAATCACTCTGCCATCGGAACCACCAAGGTTGTATTTGCTTTTGTCACAAACAATAACTTGGTCCCACCAATAGGTTGCCTTGTTAACAAAGTCTTTGGCAAATTGTCATTGCTTCCTTTTATTCTTGCTGGAAATTTATGGTTTTTTCCTGGCTACGCGACCATTGAAATCTTGTTTTCGCATGGCCCTTTTGACCGTTTCGGGGTTGTCAGTCCCAGGCCTCCCTGAATCTCAGTACAAATTACTGGAGCACTTATATGCGGATTCCGTTTTACCTTCCGCATAATATAAGACTCCTGCCTATCGGTAAGAAGTTTTGGTCGCCCTAGCTTTGCTCGAGATTCAATTCTGTCTTCATACTTATACCGATGAATTATGTCACTAACTGTAGTTTTGCTAAGATTCATAATCTCTGCCATTTCCCGGTATGTTCTGTTCTTTTCATAGTGATAGATCACTGTCTCTGTTCAAAGGTACTCTGCTTACCTTTGGGCCCTATAATATGCTTTTGCTTTCGCTGCACAGTTGACGTACTTCTCCTACGATGTTGTTTTGTCCACTGACAGACTTCATCAACTCGTTTGTATTGCATTTCATTTGTGCTGTCCGATTCTCTTTGTGTCGTCAACTTATGCTGTAAACAAGGTTGAATGGCGAAGCTCTTAGTTTATTCACATTTTCAATCTCTAAAATTGATATTCATAGCAAATGATTTTTGCTTAACACAAGGAGTACCTTGAGTTTGATACACATAATTATCCTGCTTTATAGAGCACTCCATAGTGAAATACAAAGTCTGTCCGATTATTTATGGAGTCAGTGTGTACTGTTAGTTGCCCTGTTTATATATTTTATTGAACCCAGTTCTACTGTTTACTTAGTTAAAAGCAATTAACATTTATGTAACCGTGGCACACTTCAGCTAACAATGTTTTGCGATAACTGGATCCAGAAGAATGCTTACGTTCGGTACCACAGTTGGTACAACTGGAGTTTCGCTTCAAAGACACGAAGTTTCATAATTTTGCAGTGTGGTTGGTTTCTGGTATATTACATTGGCTGCTGAAAGTACTGCGAGGAGAGACTGTGCTAGGAAAACACTTGCGTATATTTTAAAGGGACAGAGATGGACCTATATACGCAAGAGAACCTTGCGTTCACTGGAGCCATACATTTTTCACTTGGACCAAATGCAGATCTAAACCCATCTAACCAAACAGAACCCTTCCTACTGTCCCAAAGTACAAGCGAATAAAACTAGAAATTCTCTATGCGCCTTACTTTGTACTCGTTCCGGTCATAAAAATAAAAATATAAAATAAGAAAAAATAAGGTTAAAAAATAAAAAAAAAGTAAAAGATAAACTTGGGATGTACTTGTTCAATAGTCTTTCTTTCCTTAGAGACGTTTAAAATAATTACTTAAGAAACTTATACAAAAAGTTAAGTAAAAAAATCACTGCATATAGCAACGACGAGTCACAAAATGATCCAACAACTTCAAAAACTACAGAAAAGAATTATATTACAGTGGATACCTGCACATTGTGGAATTGCTGGAAATGAATCAGCTGATTTTCTTGCCAAAAAGGTGCAAATTTAATTCAGAACAAAAGTAAAAGCTTACCCATTACATCCATAAAAAGATTAATTAAAAGCAAATATAAGAACAAACAAAATCAATCAATAACAAAGCCTAAGATAAAAAATGGAACATTTTAATTGAAAATCCAGAACTTATTTCAGAAATCCCACGTAAAACTGCAGTAGCAAATTTTAGATTACTTACGGAACATGATTATTTGGCCAAAAACTTACACAGAATAGGAATTTATACAAGTCCAAATTGTCCTCTGTGCAACAAAGTAGAGAAAATGACTGAAGAACATCTTTTAACCTGTGAAGCCCTACCTGCCGGACCCACTACACAGAAACATTGGAGAACAAGAGAGCTAATGGCTTCATTGCCAAAGCCTAGCATTTGAAACCAACAACATATCCTAGGGAGATACTACAGTCCTCTATACTGTCCACTCTTTTCTCCGCCCGATCGCTTCCTATTTAAGCGCCCTTACCCTCAGATGTGAATAACCATTATACAAATGTATAGTCTATCATTTATCATGTACATTAACATCAAATAAAAATTATTGAAGAATTATCACTTCGTTCTTACTTTCTGAGCAAAATTAATATTCGTTGATTGCTCAGAAATACAAAATGTTACTAATATGTTTCAAGTATAATTACAATGAAAAGCATGGTAAGAACAGGGAATGAACTTCAAAACTACTCGAATTTAGAGTTTCTCCTACATTTATAAAACGTAATTAGAAATAATGGTTAAACAGAATTAACGAAAATTGATTCTAGAAATAAAACAGAAGCCTGGAAGTGAAATTAATTTGTGTTTAGAACCTTCGACATTTAATTAAAGTTTACGCCGACACCCTCCTCTCTGATATTTCCCCCCTCAGCTATTCGTAATTATTACAGAAGCCTTATGAATCATAAATTCCATGGACTTTTGTGTAATATTATCACAATGATGATAACAACAATAGCTGGAGCTATTGTACACATAATACCAACTCAAAATTCAGGTATGTACATAAATAACACTTAGATTTTTCAATTTAACAAAAATATACCTATTTATAAAGATTTTATCAGTCCTCATGCAACTTAATCTGATTTTGGTACTAGCGTGATGAGCACTAAGTGCATAGGATCGGATATATTCAGATGTGCTTATATGGAAAACTCAAAACTAAAATTGTGATAGGCGACCAGCTAATCACTATCAAATATTTCTAAACTTCTAAATAATATTATAAAAATCATATTTAGAGCATCATTTTATACATACTAAATAAAAAAATATTTTCTCCGCGTCTTACATGCACAGCAATTTACCTCATGTCATCAGTTTAAGCATTCATAATGAGAAAAGTGTGCTCCGATTGAGCATTAATATATAAGCATAAACACATTGATATACAAGTATTTTATTCCTTGCTATATATAATCTGTTTTACATTATATCATATGATATTTTGTACATTGTTGACCACATAACACACATTTACAATCCACATTCGGATTGCCTACTATCAACAGGACCATACCAGGAACTAATCAATATTTTGGACCGAAAGAAGAAGGAGATAGACCTGGATTTCTACAACACACCTGCCATGATGGATGACAACTGGACCAGAGAATACAGAAACCAGAGACATGTGACAACAAGACTTTCAATTTAAGCATTAACAGATATGGAACCGTGTGAACCTTGAACCGTTTTATACTCGTATTTCACATAACGAAAGCTAAGATTTGTTCCAAGTTTAGCTTCCCAAATTAGTTAATGGTTTGGCCGTAGTAAGCACTTTGTGGTTGTGCTGTGCATACGAAAGTCCTGCTACATCTGAAAGTGCAACACCATGAGAAAAAAATCGTAAAATATGGCCGTGTGGCCATAATGAGCCACGCTCAATCGCCAGGGTTCTATGGTAACGAGATTATGTGTGTGGACAGGTGGATCACATGCTTTGCAAGTGTTCACTCTCCTCCTTAACTCATTGCATAAGTCTTCGGCATTTCATTGAGAATGTATATATGAAAACTTTACTCAAAATCTAATAGCATTCTCAATTTGAAAATTAAAATAAGATCTGAAGCTCTCCTGGCGACGAATAAGTTCAAGTTTATATTTATATGTTGGTTCAAAATCTTGTTATATCCAGTGATTCATTTGTGGTTATAACATTTAATAAGTATTGTCGCGAACCCGTATCTACGATCGCGCGGCTTGTTTACACAAAAGGAACTGATAGGCGGACAGTGTGAAAACCAAGAGCCAAAAAGACAAAGATAACATGCAGATAAAGGTCTGCCGAAACAAACAAACTAAGATAAATTGAAATTTCTAGTTACATCTTGACTGTTCGGGTTCTGGTTTATTTTCGAATAATCTAGAAATTATCGGTGAGATATTTAAAGAGGCGACGACTGGCCAAGAGTGAGTTGCGAGTTATAAAACGAGAAAGTGAGTAAGCAGAGTCAGCTGTGAAGTGTTTAACGAGAGCTAATGTTTGTTATTGTCACCGACCTTGGTGCTATAGATTGTGATATGTGATGTAATGTTGTTACGTGAGAATTGAACAGTGTATTCCTACGCAAATAAAGAACGATTTTTATTTTCTGCAAATTGGACTTTTAATTCTACGAACCCACAAAGTTACAATATCCTAATAATGGGAGAGATGTACGATCCGGAAACGTCGATTTCTAATCGTCTTTTCACCTGGGCTTCCCGAGAAGAACTTGAACAAATTTAAAAATTACTAATCGCGCATAAATAATAGAGCTGAGGAAAAAATTCGAATACCAACTGTTAATAATTCGGGTGTAGTTGCTGACGAAATTGTTAACATCTGGTAAAACAAATTCATGTACTCACATCCCTTTGGACATTTTGTTGCTTGCTGCAATAACTGGCGCCAACTAGCTTACAGAAGAGGAAACTAATGCAGGAACAGTTGATGGTGTTCTGGCAGAAGCCAGCTATAACACTTACAGTGCAATTACCCAAGTCAGAGAGTAGAGGCAGTTGGCCGCCATACATTGCTCTAAAGTTAACCTACTGGTTTCTTTGGATGTTCCCATACTTTAGTTAATAGTGCCAAGGGTACTGGTTCGATTACTTACTGGGAGAGAGAAATTTATCTTGAAACAAGAAGGTTCCTCTAATCCAAAGTCTATTGAGTTAATGTGAGTGCACTTCTGAGTGTATAATCTTTTATTTAAAACCCAATTCGATCATTAACAAAATTTCAGGATTGAGCATTGCCAAGTACGTCGGCTCAACTATAATGGTACAATTTTATCTTGCATAAAATTAACAAGATTTTTTATAATCTGGTGTGTTACTTTCATATGACATTCTCTACCTTAAGTCGAAAAGATTCTCTTTATAGTCATTTTAATGCATATTTCATTAATGGAGAAAAAATTTATGTGAATGCTTTTATTAGATATTTCCTTGTGGATACAAAGGGAATGTTAGATTACAGTCTTTGCGTGATGGTTTTAAAATTCGATTCCCTTTGAGTGAAAGAGAGAGAGAGAGAGGGGGGGGGGAACCACTAACGGCTTTGAATTTAAGAAAAATATAAGCATTGGAAAATCAAACCAATAAGAATTAATATTTAAAAAATTATTTTCCACTCATAAAATTGTATTTAAGTAAATTAAGTACATATTTTGACGATATCTACGTTTTTGATGGTATGATTCTTACAGTTTACCATTATTCAAGTCATCCAGGACGAAGAAAATTTCTAGAGGTTATTTCCAGAAAAAACAATATCTATATTTCATTTGTCACAAAAATATCTTAAACAAGTGCTATTTTAACTTTAATTTTAGAGTCTATTTTGAGAACATTAAAAAATTTTAATTGGGTTGGAGAGGTTCTTTGAAAATCTTTGTGTTTCATTCAACACGTGAAACTTAAATACCAAGTTTGATATCTAATACACCATCTTCTTTTTCTAAAAATGCTTATGAATCTCAAAGCACGTATTTCGAGTACCCAATTTTGTTTTGGTACCTACCATTGGAGTATAACGAAAGTAAAAACTCTTCTTTTGTTATTTTTACTATGAAATACTGGTTCATGATGAAAACAATTTCGTAGCTCCATAAGCTTACTGAGTGGGATGGCTCCGACGATTTTGTCTATGGACCGCATTCGGGAGGTCTAGGTTAGCTACCTGGCAGTTTCTCCAGGTGGCCAGGTGAATGTTCATAGGTTAATTACATCACCCGACTTTCCTGCCCCTCCATTTTACTTATATTATAATTTCACATCATCCCTCATCTGGTGGTCTCTTTCAGGGTGGAAGTATCGGTGAGAGTCTCAGAGTTGCACGGCAGGATGATATTCTTTTGGTAAAACACCTTCGTCCGGAGGACGGTCTCCAGTCTCCGGCTTAGTGGACCACCGCAGGTGAGATGTCGATTCTACCAGACTGCCGGGGAATTTCATACTGTCCAGTGGTAGGAAACCCGCCCTCTGCTCTGTCGTTGCTTCTTGGGGCCGGCTATCCTTTGTCTCCTCATTCTTCCTCCCGGGGTGCTCCACTTGGGACATAGGTGCGAAAGATCAATCTGTCAACGTGTCGAATCCCCTCCGTCTTTTTTTTTTTTTTTTTTTTTTTTTTTGTAATTTTACGTCCTCCAACGTTAAGTCATATCGGACGATGAATGGAATGGGTGACATGACGCTCAAATGATCCCAGGGTTATGGAGCTTAGAGTTACCTGACATTCGACTTTAAGTATAAGTGAAACCCCCGGGGCAAACCTTATCCATGTAACTCACCCTGACCAAGATTCGAACTCGGGACCTCTTGAACGTGAAGCAGACATGCTACCATCTACGCCACCGAGGTGGGCGCCCCCTCAGTCAATCCTATCCTATCCTACCCACAAGCTTCCAGTAGAGACGTTCATCCGCAACTAAAGCAGACATCTTCAGTGATAAGCCAAAGACCCCATAGTAAATAATGGTCTATCTCCAGATGCTGGAAAAGCCACTGAACCCGGTATTACATGATTGGTTTGAAACCGGCTAAACGCAGAATAGAAACAGAATTACAATCTATTACGTGTCATTCAAAACATTAAATATTACAATTTTAGGCACTCTATTGGTGTTCTCTCTAGCATTATATAAATTATATTAAATTGAACTAGTAATACTTAATTCTATATGTACCTTTTTATACATTTTCAGGAAACTAATCCATTTTATTGAAATACACTAACGCGAAACACAGCTTTAGGTTTGAATAAAGGCTTGAAACAAGATAATCCCTTTAACTTATAGTATATTGTAATACTAATGTGGTAGGCACTTTATATGGAACGAGGAAAGGTATAAAAAACCAAGGTGCTTGCTCTGAGGTTTTCAATTTCCGAGATTCCGTTATGTGTTACTACATGTGTATTGATACTATTTTTGCAACACGTGTATTTAAATCAATCTGAATTTTAGTAATTAAGATATTAGCTTAAATATTAATAAATTTAATTGAAGATAAATGTTATATTTTAGAACGTGTGTTGCTATGGAGAAATAATAAACGTCGTTGAGCATGTTGCCATATCGTTTTTGTTAAAAGTGTAAAACGAATTTGACTGAGAGTTTAATTCTGATTATGGAGAAAGTTTTAGACAATGTGTGTAATGGATGTGGAGGATTAACGACAGTGTTTATTATCTCTTGTATGAAATCTCGTGTATATTCTTTGACCTTTAGATTTTTATTTCCCTATGTATAATGTCAATTGTTAAATAAAGAAAAGTTGATTACGTTCACGTGAAATAGAAAAGTCGTGGAAAGCTGAATGTGATCAGTTAATACCAAAAGAATCTAAACAGACGTCCTCTTCTGGATAAATATACAAAACAAGTTTATATGTAAAGATCAGGAGTGGAAATGGTGCAATTGCATTCAGTAACTGTACAAATTGTAATATCACAAATAATACTTTAAAATAAATGTTTTTATATACCGCACTAAACCTTAGGTCATTTTTTAAAGTAGTGAGATTTCTTCTGTTTTCTTAACAATTATATTGCAGGCGGGTATGTCAACTTACGATGCATAGCAATAATAACGGTAAGTATGGAATATTAGTTATATAGTGTAAAAAATAATTGTACACATTTAACTGTACCCCAATTATAGGAATGTTTCTAACTTTCACATATATAAACGGTAAGTTAATGTATACACCCGAGTAAAATAGTTATTTTATTTAGCAATTTAAAGAATTTTGTTTACATTACTTTTAAAAAATAAATGAAATAGACTAAGCTGTAACCTATCCAATTTTTATGTAAACCTACAATAAAGAAAGCAACAACGGTGCAGTTAGCTGTGTAAAACGCTCATGTACTCAGCAGCGGTGATACAGTCTGAATCGAGTGGTAGGTCATGGCAGCAACATACACTAGTTGCCACTTCTGACTCCAAAGTGCCATATATACAAAACAAACATGATAAATTGTAGCAAAACTGAGCACTTGTCGAGGATAGTGCAATATAACAAAACAGTGCATCAGCTACTGCTTCTTCGTGTACTAAAGGACTTCTCTTAATCCTTTCGGATGTGAACTAAACGGCAGGAAAGCTACAAAAAGACGTACTTTTTATTTTCTTTAATGTGTATTTCAATAAATGGTCTGTAGGTATGCTTGCGTAAAGCGCGCTTCTGTCTTCTGTCTATCCATAAACAGTGTAACTCAAAAACGAAGAGGTCCATCATAGGGTCTTTATTACCTGGAAAAATACTTTGAACATTTTGAACTTTTCTCAAAAGTTACTTAAACGTTTTTAATTAAATTATCGTACCTTCAAGAAAATGTCATGATCAATGAAATGTATAATTTGAATGTTTTGATAACAGCCTCTTAAGTCCTCTTCATTCTGATTAACTTTGGGATAACAGGTAAACTGTAACAGAGATGGACAACATTTAGGCACATAAAATCTACCTATATCTGTTAAAGAGCATAATTAAGGTTGGTTTAGTATGTACTTAACCATTTCCGAGGTATTCCTTGTTATTACTCTCAGTTTTCCAATACAATTGAAACTGGTTTACCTGGATTAACTGCCACCAAAGCCGATCCGAGGTATCAAAAATACCGAGAATAACGGAAAAATGATAGAAAACATGTACATCACCGAAATATTTTAATATAATTTATAAATTACTATTGGCACAATTTCACCTAGAATCATCTGACGAGGTGAACTTCGTACCGCCAATAAAAGTTAAAGGCCGCGCCGTGGCCCAGTGGTTAGACCGCTTGGCTCTCACCAAAACGGTCCGGTTTCGATCCCAGGCGACCGCAAACTGAGATTTGTGGTGGATAAGACGGCGCTGGGGCGGTGCTCCATCTTCATCTCATGTATCATCAGTGTCATCGCCTGCGGTGCCGTATGTAGTAAAAGCGAGCGTTAAACACTACACATTTCATTTCAATAAAAGTTAAACACATCAAATTTGGAGGTGAAGTTTAAATATAACACAGTTACAATTAAGTTAATCAATTTAAATCTTTATGATAAACAATATTTTTGTCTGCGTAAATATATAAAGGTGATGGTTTACCGACGCGCGAACACACGACTTATAATTTGTCCATGTGAGAAACAGGGAAACTCCAAGTTGATTCCGCAAACTTCCAACGACTGCCCTTGTTATTTATTTATGGTCATTGCAAAGGCCGGAAATTGTGAACGTTTAAAATCAAAAGGTAAATCTATTGGAATCATTGGAATATGTAGGATCAAGATATCCTCTCCTTTGTGGTTTCCCTTGGTTATTGTTGCTTCGATTACGTTATTCATTACCTTTTCACAATTTCGTTCCATTGTCCAGTCGTGGTTAGTTAGCAGTACTTTTTATTTCAAATTGTAAGGTGGAAGTCCAGGCAATTGTAATGGGTTTAAAAACTCTGGGAAATAGTTGACATCCTAGTTTATAACTGTGTTAACTGATTTGTACGAAAATAACTCTCCCGGAAGAAAATTCTGTATGTTCACATTGAGATAATCTACATATGTAATTTATTCCGCCATATTGCTCGTTCAATGAGCCAAAAAACACGCTGAATAACCTCCTCTTTCGAGTCTGTTAAGGGTATGTATGACTGAAATTTCATGAAAATCGTGAAAATAACGATTTTTTTTTTATTTTAATTCTATAAAATAATTTAGACATTCCCGAATGTGAAAAATGCATAATTTGCCTCCGGACGCCATTTTTAAATGCTTATTTAAATGTCGGTGGCCTTTAAACTCTGTCAGAGTCACGCCCTCTTTTGCCTACATCCACATTCTTTGTCTGTTTTCCGTTCTTAAATTTTCAATTCAAGAAAAGAAAAATAAGGCTTTCAGACAAAATAGTTCCTAAAATGTTGCCAATATATCAGAGGCTGGCTTCTACAACATTACTAGAGAGGTGCAAAACAGGAAAAACACAGAATGCCAATGAATCTTTGCATCATGTCATATGGAATAAGTGCCCAAAGGAAGTTTTCATATCAAAACAAAAATTGGATCTTGCTGTTATTAAAAGCATCAGTGAGTTTAACATGGGTAGTCTTAAGTCATTGGAGCTGCAGCAAAATATCAGAGGTGAAAGTGTAGTAGACTCAGCAAGAAAAACTTCAGTGCATCGAGATCAGACTCGTATCCTGCAAAGCAAAAAGCGAAGTTGTGCAGAAGAAAAGCAACATCTAAAGAAGAAAAAGGTGGAAAAAGCAGCAACAGAGGAGAGGAAAAAGAAATCTGAGGGTTCAACCTATCAGCCTGGTGGAATTTAATGTGAGTTATGCAATCAAATCTTTAATCGCTGTTTTCTCAATGTTCATATTTTCAGCATTTTTCTTCCTGTAAAATGCTCCTTGCGATGCAGTTTTTGTACTACATTCATGAAATTTCTAAACAGGTTCAGAATATCATGAGGAATGGAAATTGCCCTAGGTTTTATTGTGAAATGTATATAAGCATATATTTTTAATTTTCAAACACAAAACTTACAGTTTTTTAGACAAAAAAGAATATTCGTAAATTAAAAAATTTTTGTGACCTAAACTAAACGAGGCACAGAAAAACCCAGAGCAATTTCAAAAAGTGTGTGTATTATCAACATAGGGTTAAAATATTAGACCAAAATTCAAAATATTTTGTCGCAAGGGACTTTTTTAGTGACGTAACAAAAAACATACGAAATTTATCATAATTTCTAAACTGCTGGAGAAAAATGGTTTAAATTTAGGTTGCAACATGTTTACAATATACTACACCTATGGTGTAAAGTTGAAAAAGCTAGCATTATTAGTTCAGAATTTGAACATTTCAGTCATACATACCCTTAAGTGACAGAAATCTGTGGGTAATGTAATTAAACCGGTTGAGATGTCAATGACTTCATATCGCGGACAAGTGAAATATCTTTGAAGATTTTGGCAAGGCGTGGAATATTTTTGTACTTTGTAATGCTTTTGTTGTTGAAAATAAAAGTAGGTGTGTGTATGTGTATTCCATAAACGTTTGCGTGTGTACTTTTATATTTAGCTAATAACCCCGTATATTATCACTTCAGGCTTTTTACTCGCGTTTTAAACCTTTCTTGGACTTAGACAAATATTACAAAACCAACATTAGACAAATCGGTTCAGCCGTTCTCGAGATTTTGTGGGAGTAACAAACGTCAATTTATCTATATATAGTGTATCTATACATCTGTTCATTAATCATAACCATTTACATCGTCCTAATACATAATAATAAACTTCTTGTTCACATCCAATATATACTTCCCTCCTGTTTGCTTCAGTTTTGGCCTCAGTACACATAACCCCTGGCCTTCCGTGTATTGATGATTCTCTGCTTTCTTATATCTCTAGATCCCATTTCTCTAACCTTCATTGTTAGTTATACTTAATCATTCTTAACCATTGCTCTCTGACTTTCCCTAAATAAACACCTATATTTCTTAGTATGTACTATAATAGCCTATGTACGAGTATTTGCAATATACACAATACAGCTATAAACTAGTCGGTAGTAAAAAGGGCAGTGACTTCGGCTGTCTCACTTTAGTGTATTGCTTACGAACAGCGCGATCTCGCATCCGCTTTAACATTGGCAGTTCACTTGGCAATGTTTCGGTTTGACTCTCAAAATAAAGCATCAATTTCTCTATGTTTGCTACTGCTTGTGCATGGCACCATCAAAAGTATCTGAATCTGAGTAGTCTTCATTTATCAGTAACACTGTATGATGCATTAATGCTTTACTCTGTAATCGGTTTATAACCTCCGTCATTATCGGCGTATTGTTGATCAACATCGGAACAGCCATCTGTTTTCAAACTGGCTATAAAATCTTCTTCCTTTACAACTTTTTCTTCTTCTTGAATCTTATTTTCTGGCAAGTCACACATACCAGTCCACAGCATTTCCCATGACTTTATCAAAGTTCCTCCTCCAGCCTTGTCCCAAGCAGGTAGGGTGAGTACAATGCATTCGCCCGCTGGCAAGAGAATTCGAGTAATGCACCTACTGGAAATAATTATATTCAATACTGGCCCGGGTTATTGGGACGTTCGGGTAAAAGAGCTCCGGGTTAAGAGGTTTTACCGTACTTACACGTTTTTCAAATGGGAAGTCATACTTGTTGAATGTTGTTCAAACTTCACTGTATTCTCTCATTCCTATTTTTGCATATTCATTTCTGTCTTGATTAACATAAGGTAGATTTAACATAAAGCTTTTGTAAGACCAGATTTTACATCAGTGATAACAGGAGCTCTGTAGGTGGAATATATGAAGGCTGTTCAATAAAGAATGGTCATAACTTTTTTACAGTCATAATTTTCGCACTAAAATTCAGTCTTATTATATTCTGTTAGCTTAATGTGAAACAAACACGCCATAGTAGTTTCATTGTTGGTACTCCAGGTTCCCGCCTGTGAGAACCAGGTAAGTTCAGACATGTTCAGCATCGCCTACCGCTGCAATGGAGGTAACATGTGAGGAACAATATGCGGCTTTGAAATTCAGCTTTCGCCTCAACAAATCTTCAGTTGAGGCCTATACAATGTTACAGGAGGCCTATGGAGAGTCTGTTCTTCCCTACAGCACAGCTCGAAGGTAGTTTAAAATGTTTAAAGAGGGGAGACAATCAATTTCAAAGGAAGGTGGACCCAGTGTTCCAATTACTGCTCTTACGAAAGGAAACATCAACACTGCTGTTGCCATTATGAGAGAGGATCGACGAATTACCTTAAGATCACTTTCTGAAATACTGAACATTTCATTGGGTGCCACCCACATGTTGGTGACAGAAACATTACACATAAGACGTATTTGTGCGTGATGGGTTCTAAGACTGTTGATTCCCGAAGAAAATGACATTCGCATGTAGGTCAGCATGCAATTAAAGTTGATGTTAGAGGAAGATCCGGAGTTTCTTTGAAACCTAATCACTGCTGATGAAACTAGGCTACATCATTTTGATCCTGAGAGCAAACAGAAAAGCTCAGTGTGGAAATCTCCTTTATCACCAACCCCCCAAAAAGCAAAAATGGTTGCTTCTGCTGGGAAAGTTATGGTCATCTCATTCTTTGATATTCACGGAATGGTTTGTCAGCATGTTCTACCTGCACACACATCAGTAACTGGGTAATACTACAGGGATGTCCTGAAAACATTGCCAGTCCATATCAAGCGCAAAAGACCACATTTCCATGAAGCAGGTTGGATGCTGCACCACGATAATGCGCGGCTGCATATTGCCAATGTTGTTGCTGTTTATCTTGCAAACATCAACGTGAAGTGCATCTCTTACCCTCCCTATAGTCCGGATTTAGCCCCTTGTGACATTTTTCCATTCCCTAACTTGAAGAAACGCCTTCGTGGAGGCATTATCCATCATCAGAAGCAGTGGTGAAGACTGCGGAGGCGATTTTGAAGGATCTCTCAAAAATGGTTCCCAGCATGTTTTTGAAGACTGGCAGAAACGCAGGGACGAGTACATCGCATTCAGGGGAGACTATTTTAAGAAGCACCATCAAAATTATGAGGATGAGTAAAGTTACGTTGTCAAAACAAAATTGTGATAATTCTTTATAGAACAGCCCTCGTATTACATATTTTCTGCTGAAGTAAGTGCACCGAAAGTTTTCAATTATTTATCTTTGCATATAGAATGACTTCCTAGAGGATGGCACTTCACTACACGTTTAGCATTTACTAGGAAAAAGAAATTGTGACAGTTTAACTGCTCCTTTAAGCGAACACACCTTCATTTCTGAGTCGTAGTCTGGTGTTTGTTGATATAACTATTCTAAAATGCATTACTCTATTCTAAGACATAGGGGAAAAGTGAGCAGATATAAACAGTGAATAAAGACTAAAATAACATTTTATTTCAATTTTTCTCCTTGAATAATAATGCCTTAAAAGCAAAAACATGTAACAGCTATAAAGGTTTGTCGCTGCCGGTCACAGCAGCGAAACGTTCGCGTGCAGCACAAACCATAATGACACCTGTTTCATTAACCAGATTTCACCGTCGTGACAAAGAAAGATCGAAGCCAGCTCTTTAAAAAACGCGGATCTGGGTCACATCATTAAGGGGGAAAAAACAAACTTGCAACCTTAAAATTGCAACCTAAAGTAACTTACATTCTATTACATTCCGCGTTGCGCTGCAAACAGATTAACTCCGAACTCTTTAAGTGAATAAAGTGGTAAACTCGCACCTCTATTCGCGGTATTATATATAAACCAGGGTAGATCCAAACAGAGTGAAGACTGACCACCCCCCTCTAATGACCAGGGAGTTACCGAGCTGTCCCAAAAGGGCACCCGGCGCCTCTATGGGGCTTTCCATAGGGCAAGACCTAGAGACTAACAAGCTCCCCCCCCCCCATCTGGTCTTGTGGACACAAGACGGGATGGAAGTGGATACGCCATTTACGCGCGCCAACTCCAAAATGGGAAGGCTACCGATATGACCTCGGTGGGGCCGTCTGGTGCTCTAGCACACCTTCTACTAGCTTTGCTGACTAGTACGCGGGAATATTATGGCTTCCCTCAACCCGTCCGGAGACGTACCCGATCTCCCACGGCCCGCCTCGTAGCGTAAATGGCAGCGTATCTGCCTCACGTTCAAGAGGTCCCGAGTTCGAATCTCGGTCAGGGTGAGTTAACTGGATAAGGTTTTTTCCGGGGGTTTCCCTTATCCTTCAAGAATAATGTCGGGTAACTGTAAGCTCCATGGACCCTGGACTCATTTGAGCATCATTTCACCGAATTCATTCACCGTCCGATATGACAACGTTGGAGGACGTAAACTAGAAAAAAAGATCTCCCACGGGTATCGGGAACCACTGTCCCCTCGAGTCCAACCCAATCAGAACAACTCCCAAAGGGAGGGGCTCGAATGTTCGGCCCGAGGTTCCTTTAGTAACGTCAGAGGTACCACGAGTGCTAAGGGTCCGCAGCGTCCTCACCACGGCATCTGAAAGGGACGGATCCCCTCCCCTACGGGGCTATTCGCGGTATTGCGTTAATTGCAGGGTATTATTTTCTCTCCTCTTCCTATCTGCTATTATCTCCTCTTTTCCACCTTTCTTTTTTCTTTTACTGCCCCATTCTCTCCACATCCATCACCCTCTTCCTATCTTTCTATGTGTATTTGCACACGTGGTCCTTCGAAACCCAATAATAAAGATATTTTTCTGTGCTGTTATTACAAATCCATATTTAATTAAAAGCTCTAATTACTATAATATGCTGGTTTCTTGTTCTTGTTATGCAATCGAAACTCATAATTTTCTGCAGTAACTGGAAACTGTCACCAAAGAACTCCTATTTGCAATATGTGTAGCTGTGCATAAACAATAGCACATGAGTAAAGGTAGAGTCAAACTGAAAAATGCAATACCAAAGCTGGGATTTGACCCAGGGATCTTCCACTCTTTCGCCGGTTACTCTAATCCACTGAGGTACTATACCAACAGGCCAGCATGATATTTAATATTTTCTATACTTGCTGTAGATACATAGTGGTCGTGACAATAGAGCAACGGTCCTTAATTTTATATTTGGGAATAATTGTAAAATGTTAAAAGAAGTTATTAAATTGAATTCTGGGGGACGCTACGCGAGAGGAACCCGGGACTTTGAGAGAATATTTGAATTAAAAACACTCGTTGCTTTCTCACACACGTATCGAGTGGGATGGCTCAGGTGGTTTCGTCTGTGGCCTGCATTCGGAGGCCACGATTCCCGTGGCCAACCTACCTGATCCATAGGTTTTTCGGGGGTTGCTAGGCGAATGTTGAATGGGTTAGTTACATTCTCCGAATTTCCTGTCCCTCCATTTCATCTCCATTATCATTTCACATCATCTCTTATCTAGTAGTCTCTTTCAGGGTAGAAGTGTCGGCGGGTGTCTCGGCGGTGCATAGTGGAATTATATTGCGACTTCGTGGATTCGCACAATTAAAAGTCCAAGTTGTAGATATTCCAAATGTTCTTTATTTACGTAGAAATACACTGTTCAATTCTCATGTAATAACATTACGTTACATACACAAGGTCGATGACAGTAACACACGGCGTTCTGATTACATCAGCTCTCGTTACAACAACACTCTACAGTTGTTGAGTAGTTGACTCTTGGCCTTCTTAAATACATCATTGATAAATTCTATATATTTCCGGAACAATAAAGAAACCGAATGATCTCAAGACGTCACCAGAAATTTCCATTTATCTCAGTTTGTTTCCGCAGATCTTTATCTCGTGCTATCTTTAACTGCTTATGCAAGCGCTTTATTACCGTGAAGCACTATCCGCCTGTTATCTGCGCCGAACCTTGTATGCCGGTCGCCGTGACAATATGCTCTGGGGCAAACTACTTTCTTCTCCAGTAGGTTGGTTGCCGGACTCTGCTCCGCTGCTCGAACCATTTCGGGACCGCCAGCCAGGGACCTTTGGGGCTCGGCTGCTGGGCTCGTTGCCGTCCCGCTGTAGGGGAGCGAGTTCTTTGTCCTGGCCTGTTGGGGGAAGACTCTATCCAAGTAAACTGTAGGGACCCTGCCCTCTGTACTGTTGTGGCTCTTTGGGTCGGCCGCCCTCTGTCTCCTTCACCTCATGCTTCCTCCCGGGGTGCGCCACTTGGGCCCGGCTGGTGGCCTACGTACCGAATCCCCTCCGTAATGAAATCCCAAACCTTCTCAGACCATGAATCATAGCGTCACCTTACATTCATCGGTCTCTTATGCTTGCATCTTGCAGAATGACTCGCTTTGCCGCTTTGCTAATAGAAGCCCAGCCAGTTATCCTTCTCGAAAGTTCTATATTCCGTTTTCAATGTTCCAAGCACGACTTACTTCCGGTACTACGTAAGTAATTCAGCGTCTAATTTTGTAAGTAATTAGTAAAATATAATTACTCAAATTATATAATCAAGTTTTCGCGGGTGATGAGCGCTTTCAAGTTAATAAAGGTCGAGCTTTCGGCCATTGGAAACTTCATGGCATTCTTCAGGATCCTGAAGAAGGCCTTTTGGCCTTTATTAACTTGACACGACTGATTACCCGCGAAGTCTTTATTAGTAATGCTCGCTGTGAAACTTTCAAGTCTTACAAATTATATATAATGTATACATGGACTAAGTATATGCTATATTAGAATCAGAGGATGGTAGGCAGAGAAATCGTAGGACTTTAGCAGATAATATTTTTAAAAATGAAATGCATTTTAGCTTATTGCAGCTGAAATAGTATTTACTCTATGTAAAATACGAATACAGCTAATTAAAGTTTGATAATTTCTCTATGTCACATGAAATGTGTTTGTATTAAATAAGCTTCAGTATAAAGACACAAGAGGATTTAAAATGTAAATAGAATTATTTTTGTGTAACATGAATGTTACATTTTATAGCAGTGACCTTTTAAATTACACAGTTTTTGAGTTCTAACGACTTCGGAAACTTTATAACAATTTATTATGTAACATTTTTCATTGATATAAAAACATTTGCACATAGACTATTTGACGTTAAAAGCATTGAAAGTGTCCGGTATTGGTGCTGTTAAATTAATACTGGGATATCGAGAGCATTGGAAAGAGCATTTGGAATCTAAAAGCAACACATGCATAGATTTGTTTAACGTCGGTGAATTATGACAGAGTAGAGATTATAATAAGGTTTATTTTGCGGTGTATCAATGAAAAACGCGATTATTTAGATGTTTGTGCTGCGCAAGAGAGGATTTTGCGTATGAAGGGCCCATCTGAGGGATTACATCAGTTCATGTTGCATATTTATACACCCCCTCCTCTGCGTTCCCTGCCAGTTGGGCTAAAAATTACGAGCTACGATAAACACGTCATCATAACTCGACAAAACCGCATCTCGCCGTGTAGCGCTTGTGTAGAGTGATAGGAGAGAATCCCAGAGCAGTTGTAAATATGAAGCATTTGTCATTGAATTATTCTGCAAGAAATTAGAGGGCATAGCCTTGAAAATACATCCGAATTTCAGAATCTGGAATCGTTAGGGGATGTCAAAATAAATTAGACTTATTAAAAAGTTTGATTTCTAGAAACGTATAAAAATTTTAAATTTGTGATAGAATAGTCACGAAATATTGCATCTAGACTTGCTGAATACACATAATTGTTATGTAAAAACACTTAATGATATTAACGATGCCAGAGTTATTGCATTATCTCATTAAGTTAAATTTAACAACACAAAATGGAAACAGGACTTTATATACCTTTTCATAGCCCGCCTTGGTAGCGTAGATGGTAGCATTTCTGCCTCACGTTCAAGAGGTCCCGAGTTCGAATCTCGGTCAGGGTGAGTTACCTAGGGTTTTCCCTTATCCTTGAAGACGAATGTCGGGTAACTCTAAGCTCCATGAACCCTGGACTCATTTGAGCATCATTTCACCCATCCATTCACCGTCCGATATAACTTAACGTTGGGGCGGACGATTAAAAAAAAAAACTTTTCATGCCGTAAAGAAACCTAACATCTAAAATAATACCTGACGCTTACCTGGCGACGAATATGCTCACTTTCTTCTCGGGCAGCAAGCCAGGTGAAAAGACGATTACACATCAACGTTTCGGGAGTGTAGGTACATCTCTCCCATTATCAGGATATTTATTAAATGTTATAACTACAAATGAATTACTGGATATAACACAAATATAAACAAAGACAAAACACTATCAAAATTCGCATTACTGCTGTTTTTCAGTTCAGCTTCTCTTGAAAAACGGCCTTAAAATGGAAATCCGTCTATTTAAGAAGCACAGATCAATACAGCTTGATAATCAAGTTAAGTAGTTACGTTTCTTTGACATAATTAATTTTCTACACTCACGCCATCTCCTGGCCTGGCATTTAATTTACTGAAAACAGTATTTTGTTCAGTAATGCAAATTTTCATAGTATTTTGTCTTTGTTTATATTTGTGTTATGTCCAGTGATTCATTAATAAATATCCTGATGATGGGAGAGATGCACACTCCCGAAACTTTTATATCTAATCGTCTTTTCACCTGGCTTGCTGCCCGAGAAGAAATTAAGCAAACCTAACATTTGTTTCCTCCAAAAGTCCTCAGTCACATTTAGTTATATAGGCGCACACTAGCTCACTGATTATTGTCCCTAAATAAAAATTCTTATACAGGATCATTAAAACGTACCCAGTTATTCAAAAGGTTACCCTGGTTTCATATGTGTTAATAGAAACCTCTGAGATAATGCACTGATTATTCTATGTGGAAATAACATGTCATTTTTTATTCCTGCGCTAAAGTTATGCGTTCATTGGTGCTTAGCACATGTCCCAGAAGTGCGCCAGTTCTGTCTCACTCTTCCGAGAATAATCACGGAGGTCCAATTGTACCTATGTCCCCAAGTGGGGTATCTCTGAGGAGGAAGGATGAGGCGAGAGGAGACAGTGGGCGGCCGTCACAAGGAGTCACGACAGTGCAGAGTGCAGCTTCCCAATTTTATTATTTTTTCTTCTTTTTCACACCATGGTTTGGGCATATCGCCCGTTCCAGCTTCATAGATCTCTCCAGCGTTTCCTGGGTCGTCCTCTGTCTCTTCTTCCTTTTGGATTATAGTTTAATACTGCATTTGGATATCTTCCATCCTCCATTCTTAATATATGTTCATGTCATTGTTGCCTTCGTTCTGATATTTTGTCGTGGATTGGTTCGATTTCTAATCCCTTTCTAATATCCTCATTTCTTATTTTGTCCAACATTGTACAACCTTTAACACTTCTTAAAAATTTCATTTCTGCAGTCTGTATTTTATTTAAATCCTTTTGTATTGGCACCCGGGTTTCGCTTCCATATAGTAAAGTTGGAATAGCCATTAACTTATACATTTTCATTTTTGTATCCTTTCTCACTCTGTTTTTAAAAGTTCTTTGGATTATCCCACATATTGCTCGGAATTTTTTTACTTTTCTTCTATATCAGCATTGTTTCCAAAACTTATGTTACATTCTAAATATTTAAAACTCGATATTTGTTCTAAAATCTTATTTCCTAAAACAATTCATAGATTTTCATTTTCCTTCTTAAATTGAAACTTCCCTCAGCAGGCCAGAACAACGAACATCCCACCCTACTGTGGTTTGGAAACAGACCACCACGAAACGTAGGTTCGAGACTGATAACCGACTTACCGGAGGAGGAAATGGTTTACTCAGAGTATAACATCCTGCCATACACCACCGAGACACCTGCCAAAACTTCTGCTCTGAAAGAGACCACCGGATGAGAGATGATATGGCATGATAATGGAAATGACATGGAGGGACATGATATTCGGGGGATGTAATTAACCCACCCAGCATTCGCCTAGCAACCGCCGAAAATAAAACCATGGGTCAGGTGCGTCGGTCACGAAAATCGAACCCGGGCCTCCCGAATTTGGGCCACAGACGAAGCTGCACGAGCCATCCCGTTATGAGAATAAGGTAACATATATTTGAATAAGCATATAGTTTCTATGGTCTTGATGTGATGTTGACTGTACTTGTATATTTGTTACATCTTCTCCACTATCTGAATGTCCATGGTGCATTACGTCATCATCCTGCAACAATAATATCGGAATCTACCACTATACTCACTCCTAAGTCTGTTTCCTGGCACTAGAAACACTCATTAATAGGAAACTAGCTTTTCTAAAGCAATCTACTATTGCTGCTGTAGAAATCTTGAAGTTTTGAGTCTTTTTCATTGTGACACATAGATTTGTTTATTTTATCTCTTAAAGTCGTCTAAAAGGACTAGCTGATGCAACGTATCCTACAGCAGTATTTTCTCTTTAAATAATTCTTCCTTTACTCTTAGAATAATCTTAACTTTGTCACTCAAATCTTGTGATTTAGCTTTCTTGCTTCTTGTCCATTATATAATAAACTCTTATTGTAGATTGAATACAGGCAGGAATACAGTAAACCAAAGACTGCAGTGAGCAACATTGTACCTCATTAACTAAATTGACGTGAATTCCAATTCTATAATGAAACTAGCAGTTAGAAATAATAAAAATAAATGTTTTGAACTCAACTGCAGTGATCGGTGGAAAATTCTAATTATGATCTTCCACTGAAACAAAAGATATGTAAATGTTCCAGATAAAAAGGTAACGTCAGGGATAAGTCATAAGCTTCGAAATACCGAAAATTTCGAATGATAAAAACTCGACTTAAGGGAAAAAATACATCATAGGATATTCGTTCCAGAAATATCAATTACTCTGGGTTATTGAACCTTGAGACATTTCTGACGCCTATGCCCTTTGTAACAGCTGATGTTTCTTCCAATTGAAGAACACAGCTGACATTTATAGAATGTTTTACCCTTATAGGTTCCTCCTTGGGCATAATATTACAACAGGATTACTTTTACCTATGCATTATTCAGCATATATTGACTAAGCCTTCTCCCGAGTCGCTCGCATTTTTCGACAAGTTATTTACAGGTAATATTTATCTAACCTTCAAACTAATGTAAAATTGGTGCTTAATTCTTAAATATGCTGGATCTCTATATTTAAAAATTAAAATGTCAAATTGTCATAACTGTATTCCTTTAAGTGTATCGCTACTCATTTACATTTTACATTTTCTACTGTTTACTTATAATTAAAGGCCCAGAGATATGCTTTGGCATGCGATACAAGTTAGCTGGACACAGAGTGTGAATGACGTCAGATGCACAGCAGAGTCATGAAATATGCAAACTTTGAAAACAACATACTGTAAGTACTCTGCGAACTAATTTCTGTTTCATATAGCCTTGCCCCGCTGACATTTATCACTCCGCGTGCAACTACCTTCCCCCTCACCCTAATTGGCTAATGCTTTCGCGCCAAAGGCTATAGGCGGTGCCTTTCCGTCACATTTAAACCTGCAGTAAACGTCATAATAATTGCCAGGAAGATAGAAATAAGAATATGAAGGCATGCAAAAATAATGAAGTTTATAATGAAACTGAGCAAGTTGAAACTGAATGAATGAGTAATGAAACTGAAACAAGTTTATAATGAAAGGCCTTCGGCCTTTTCCATTGGGATTTTTTAAAACCAGCACACATACCTTGCAAAAATGCTTGTCTTTCAGTCTTAAAAGTCGTGTCACGCCATACTTGTGTGTCCTTCATTCATGCAAGTCTCGTCGCGGTAGTATATTTTGCGATTTGTATTCTGATACAGTCTGATTGACCTTAAATAACGTCTTCGCCACACAGCAATATCGCACCTGGAGTGGTAAGTTTTCCTGTTGTCTCAATTTCATGTCGCCATGTTCCTACGCATCTAACACTCACACCTGTAAGTTCAGAGCACAGCTGTTCGACTTCGCTCACTGACAAAGACGGATTCTTCTCTGTGAGTGCATTAAACATATGCACCACAATTCTGTTTTCGCCGCTTTGTAAAGGTTTTCCCTTGCGATGCTTCAGCGAAAAACTGGCGGTAGACTCTGCCATGATACATATAGGTAATAAGTACGCGCGCAATGAACGATCAATAAAATTTAGCTCTCGCACTCGGCACAACACATCTTTGGATGGCAATATATGACTAATCCAGTTCAAAACAAGGTCAGTGATAAAAGTCATATAAACAAATATGTCATCACTACCGCTAAAGCACGTGCTATCGTACCATGTGCTTGAGAGCAAGTGAACCTCCTCTTTACTTCGTTTAAGAATTAACATGCATTTCAGATAAATTAACTCTGTTGCGTAATATATTTAATTCAAACAGTTACGAAAATATAAATTTGACAATTCTCTTCCAACATATAAAGATATATCACCGTGTTAAATAACGAACTAATTTTTACCGCACAACAGTCTTTACTACAATAGCAGCCAATGAGAGGTGATAAGGTCACGTGACCGTTTAGAGATACGGGGCAAAGGATTAGTAAAGCAATGACTTGCAAGTGTATGCAGATGCAAGGTCAATGTGTAGTACAACCCCCCCCCCCCTTCTCGCAGTGTGGCAGTTGTTATAGACTGTCTATACATAACTGTAGTTGTTTACGTCTGCGAGCGAAAACAGTACAGTCCATGTGCAGTATAATTATGGAAAAACGCACACGTCTCCGGCCTGTACTCAAAATAGACTAAGTCTACTCAAATGTTATATGCCCATTTTTTCCCGGAATTATAGTTTTTAGATGAAATAAAAAAAGTTTTAATGAGGAAAAAAAACAGATTTACTAGAACTCAAAACCAAAATTTCAGCTAAATTTCAAACTAAGAGTTAAGATAACATGTTTCAAGGTGCTTCACGAAGATTCAGAAGATGACTTTCGCATGAAAATGTTTCAAAATGTTTTCATTTCTCAAAAATGGTCATAGCTTTTAATTTTTTTTCTGTCATATATATGTAGAAGGTAGAGAAGTGTTGCATTCCACCCAAAATTTCGATGTCGAGATTTCACTAGAAGTAAATATTCTTTGGAATCCAAAGAAAAGACATTTTAGAGAAAGATCCTTTATGTGTGTTTGTGTGTGTGTCTGTGTTTCTGAAGTGTATGTGAAAATGTCCATCCTGAAGCCGGGAGTCGAACCGGCGACCCGGTTTTGGAAGTTAGCACAACAAGCATCAAAGCACAAAGGCATTCGAAACCAAATTATTGCATTATAAATAGCTAAATTCTTTCAAAAATATACATATAAAAGTTCATTTACATGCAGAAAGTTATACAAGCACAATTCTGGGAAGCTTTCCTCGGAGCGATTGAGAATGGGGAGCAGTTTTCAAATGTTTCGAGTTGTGTAGTAATAAAAGCCGAGTTAGCAGAAGATTGTTGTTGTAGTACATTTGGACGGTAGGGGGCTTGTGGCAGCAAGTAGCGAACGCAGATAAATGTTGGGTCTTGTTTACATGCAAACTCTCCATAACACGGATGGATGAACCTTGTGTAAATCCCTAATCAAACCGTTGCACGGACCATGTAATCCGAAGATAAGGGTGGCATAACAAAGCACTGACCTCTCCTCGCGAGAACTTGAAAGTTGTCGGGTTTAGTTTAACTGTGGGTTTGCTCCCTTACTTTTACCAACTTCTGATTCAGTCAGCCCATTTCTCTAACTAACCAATTGATTACATTTTCCTCCACTTTACATGTCTAAAGTATTTTGTTGTGGTTTTTAATTATCCTTTGTTTCGCAGTTTTCAATTTTAGTATGTTTCTTTATGCTCATCTGTCCTTTTCTACACCACTTTTGTTTATCTTCCTTTTAAGTAAAAGCTAATTGTATTTTAAAGGTGGACATTTACATTCCCTCCAAATTGAATGCAGTGGCGAGAGAGCGAAGGAACTGCACCGCTTGTAATAATGTTGAATTCAAACGGCCCTTTACGATCACTTCACTCTTCTTCCTGCAACAACAATCACGTCAGGCACAGTTTCTTCTATTTTTGATTGTTGTAGTAGATAAGCATAAAACTTCTGTCGATGAAACTTTCATATTATCCTCTAAGAATTGTAGACTTAAACTATAACTTTATGTCGCCCAAAGCTTGCAGAGTGTTGGGTTCGGCTTAGTGAGACGGAGGGACCCTTAGCCACTGGAGCTCTGCACAGCACTTGGGCCGCTGTAAATTCTATGTGACAATGACTCTTGGGAGGAAGGGATAAAGAAGAGATCGGAAGGACGATCTTGCACGCCAGTAAGGACAGGATGCCTAATTATTCCAAAATGATACCAATCCTGATGTCGACGCGAGTTCCCGTTGTCTTAAACACATGAACCTGGCAACGAAAGGAGCCATCCTAGTGCCAGGGAAACATCTTTATACACAACAAAATCCACTGCAACGCAGCAATCGCCGATGCCTAGTCCTAAAGTCCTGAAACGGATGAAAGCAATAGTGGAAACAGGAAATACCTAGTAAAAGAGAAACTACAGGAGAACTCGCCCACCAAATGTAATTTTCCCAAATGACTGACCCCAAGGTAATCGAACTCGGTTCCTTGCGAATGTGAGTCTCACACGTTAACCGCGGAGTCATCTCCTGTAGAGTAAATAAAATAAAAATGTGCAGTCATACCGCGTATTTACTGTATGAATAAAGTGAATGTCAAAGAAGCACATGACACAAATTATGCGCATTAGAGGGAGGGATTTAACTCTCCCGATCTCTTACATAACATATTTGCACGGTTTATTCGTCTGTGGAACGCATTCGGAAGGCCCAGGTTCAATACCCGTGGCCGACCTACCTAACCCATTGGTTTTTCGGGGGTCACTAGGCAAATGCTGGGTAGGTTAATTTCATCCCCGAATTTCCCGTCCCTCCATTTCATCTCCATTATCATTTCGTACCATCTTTCATCTGGTGGTCTCTTTCAGGGTAGAAGTGTCGGCGGGAGTCTCGGCGGTGCATGGCAGGATGACATACTCTGAGGAAAACTACTCCCTCCTCCGGTAGGTCGGTTGCCGGTATCCACTCCTCTGCTGGGACCATTTCGGGACCACCAGCCACGGGCCTTTGAGGCTCGGACCGCCAGCATTAGGGTTCGACTGCTGGGCTCGTTGCCGTCTCGCTGTAGGGGAGCGAGTTCGTTGTCCTGGCCTGTCGGGGGAAGTCTCTATCCAGGTAAACTGTAGGTACCCTGCCCTCTGTACTGTCGTGGCTACTTGGGTCGGCCACCCTCTGTCTCCTTCGCCTCATCCTTCCTCCCGGGAGTGCCCCCACTTGG
This sequence comes from Mantis religiosa, assembly GCA_030765055.1. Classification (NCBI taxonomy): domain Eukaryota; kingdom Metazoa; phylum Arthropoda; class Insecta; order Mantodea; family Mantidae; genus Mantis; species Mantis religiosa. The sequence continues at coordinate 175,869,573 of CM060951.1, forward strand.
GGGCATAGGAACAATGGGCTCAGCATGGTGGCCTATGTACCGAATCCCCTCCGTAATGAAATGCCAATCCCAATCCACGGTTTATTAAGCTTCTTGATTCACCTGCCTTCAGTAAACCATTCAAGTTGCTATAATATATCATTATAAAACCATTAGTCCTGGACCCGTAGGACCAAGGATCCGGGCCTCCTTCGACCAGGGAGTTACCGAGCTGTCCCAAAAGGGCACCCGGAGCCTCCGAGGGGCTTTCCATAGGGCAAGACCTAGAGACTAACAAGCCCCCCCCCCATCTGGTCCTGTGGACTCAAGACGGGATGGAAGTGGATACGCCACTTACGTGCGCCAACACCAAAATGGGAAGGCTACCGATATGACCTCGGTGGGGCCGCCTGGTGATCTAGCACACCTTCTACAAGCTATGCTGGCTAGTACGCGGGAATATTAATGGCTTCCCTCAACTCCGTCCGGAGACGTACCCGATCTCCCACGGGTATCGGGAACCACTGCCCTCTCGAGTCCAACCCAATCCAAACAACTCCCATTCAGGTAGGGGCTCGAATGTTCAACCCGAGGGTCCTCTAGTAACGTCAGAGGTATCACGAGTGCTAGGGGTTCGCAGCGCCCGCACCGCGGCAGCTGAAGGGGACGGATACCCTCCCCTACGGGGAGAACATAATCAACATGATACTGTAATGCATTGCAATAATACACTTTATATCTATCAAGTTAAGGGTTATCTAGCACGTAATAACACGACGTTCAAGCTAGCTGGGGTGTGAGAATTATTAGAAGCAGTTATTTTAGAGAGAATTCCATTGAAAATTATTTTTAAAAGTAAAATAAATAAATTATAATAACTGGGAATGAGGTTAAAATATTGATTGAAGAGATAAAATTAAAAGAAAACGAATATTGTTATTCTTTTTGAATAATTATAATATTGTTCTAAATTTTGAAGAAATGTTGTTTTAATGTTAAAATTATTTAGAAATGACTTAAGGGTAAAATTCTAAAAGATAACCAAATATGGTAAGAAGCAAACAAACAATAAAAATGTGTTGAATTGCCACAGCACCGCCTACCGTTCAGAATTTGCCAGTTTGTGCATTTATGAGTGATTCATCCCTGCAAGCCCTCGTTCCACCGTGTCAGTATTGCGTATTCACTTAGAGCTGATGCGAGATAACATTTGCGTGACGCAATGACTTTTTCCCTTAGTTTATCGTCCTTGTACCGTGTAGGTCTTATTGAACGTATAGTACTTTGAAACGTTGAAAATCCATACTGTTCCCATCGTACCATCAATTCCACTTGAGATTTCAAAGTCATGTTCAATTTTTGAAGCAACGGGTCCTATTTGGTCTGACCGGATTAGAAGGATTATGAATGTCTCTTAACTTGCACAAAGAAATTTCAGTGTATTCAACAGTCAAATAATAAAACACTTAATTTGCAAAACATAAATAAGAGTAGCAGTCCATCATTAAACAGGTTTTAAATATTTGAAATATCAACTTATCTAATATCTTATAAAAGTTATAAAATAAAATGCATAGCAAAGCAGAATTTGGAGACATTAAATATTTAAATAATGCTTATAATATCTGTGTAGTACATATTATGGTCAAAATGAGTTAAAAATGGTTTGATATTATATGCTTGAAACTTAAATATTAACAGTATTGTGTCTATTGATATTTTTGAAACACAATTTTTGAGAGAGCGTAAGCTTTCATGCCCGTAATCAACATAACTGACTCGGTATAAGTTAGCATCACTGATAGTCAATATTTCAGACGCAAAGAAACCTTCTACAGGCGACCTCGATTGCACCACTGAAGATATTCACCACAGTTATGGAGAAACTATGGGCATCTATGTCACAACAGTCCTTACGTAACTCAATTCCTTATCAATGTATGCCAAAAATCACTATAATACATTTTATATGACCATAGGTTCCATGTATAAAATTTAAATTAGAAAAGTAACCAGATATATTCTGTAAGAGGTAAAGTACGCTATTTTAACTTGCTAACTTTTCATTTTTCTAATCAAATATAATTCACATTTTACAGTCACTGGGATAAAATAATCCCTTATAAAAAGGTCTGTGGTATTGCAGGAAGTAAATTATCATGTTTGTGAAACATGTGTCCATTATATGACAGTAAATGATGCACTAAGTAATTAAGTAAATTTTCGCCTGTTATGCTTTCTAGAATATACGTATACCAATTTGGCATCTATTTTGAGCATCTTAAAACAAAAGATAGGGGTGATAATTCAAATGCACCCTGATGCCGCAGGAAGAAACCAGGAAAAACCTGGAGCTATTTATAACAAAAACAAAATAATAAATTCAATGCCATGGCCGGGATTTAAACCACGGATCTCCCGCTCTGCGTGAGGTTGCTCTAAGCCATTGAGCTACTATAGCCAACATGCCGACAGGACATTAAATTCTCCAACTGACTCATACGTTTCCCGGTAGACCACTAGAGGTTCACATATGCTATGAGACACGCACCTTTTTGTGGCAACTTACTATGATCTAAGTACTTAAGTCCCAGGCTTCATAGTTAAACCACTATCTTTTTATTTTGGATAAATTGATGGAAATAAATTGATGGAAACATATGAATCAGTTGAAGAATTTAATGTCATGTTGACATGTTGGCCACAGTAGCTCAATGGTTTAGGGCAGCCGCACGTAGAGTGGGAGATCCGGGGTTCAAATCCCAGCTATAGCATTGAATTCTTCGGTCTGACTCTACCCATCCAAACCTTAGCCTACAGACGGCTAGTGTGGAAGAAATGATTATTTCCATCACTTTATCTAAAATAATAAATTAAACAACTGCATTAGCCAGCAATAATCAAAGAAATTGTAAAATGGTTTATTCTTCTATCCATGTCATATTTACCGAGATAAATTGTTGTATAAATGATTTTAATGATCTTTAATGCGTTTTATATGGTCGCTTTAAAATTCCATTCTCTTCCCATAACCAATAGATAAAATATAACTCTTACATGTTACACTCATATGGCTTTACTCATTCCTGTACAAATTTTTTCTATGTACAAACGCTTATTCTTCTATACTTTGTTAACAAAGGTAAACAGCTGTAACCATTATGTTCTACCTTGTATGTTTGGGTGGAACACAGCCCTTCCACTACATACTATAATCTCGCCTGCGGTGCCGTATGTAGTAAAAGCGGGCGTTAAACACTACACATCACATCATCACGTAGAAGAGAAGGTAAAATACTTGTAAATGAGGTAGGAATTTTGGTTGCATTGTTATGAATTCGGATGATATCCGATGACCGCACTTCAACTGTAGCATGTTCCAACACAGTGAAGCAACATGTTTTGGCTAATAAGCTCTAAGACCTTGTAGAGGAAATATTCGACAGCTGTGTCACAGTGAAAGCTCGTAAAATTTAATATTACTGTTATGATATCTGAATTACTTATCCCTTCTGATTTACACTGTAGCTGGCTGCAGAAGGTGCCAATATTTTTAAAGAGGTATTTCCTTTATTTGGTTGACGATAGTCCTCTACGATCCCATTAAAGACCTAATTCAGAACCATCTATTTCAGAAATCAGCTATCCTACCCACGTAAGCTCATGGTTTTCATTAGTTGTCATAGTTACAGTAAACCATGGCCCAGTCTGAGTCCTAGTGTACATTGCTTCATCCTTACTCATCCGAATCCTGCACTCATTAATCGTCACGAAGACAAACCAATTAACTTTTAACAAATTCTATGCTTTGTTTATTCTCGCTTGCTTTATAATATTCTTCAGTTACGCAAAGCTCATATTTCTGAAACTATTAGAGAATATTAATATGTCGTTCAAGAAATATCTAGTGGTAGATATTTAAAGAAGAAATACTTTCGTAAAGCTGTCGAAGGCTATTTGGTATTTCGATTACTTGGTGTGGCAATAAGGGTAAATCAAAACCTCATGCACTGTTCATTACGAAATGCTTTCCAAAGAGGCTTAAAATCCCTCAAATGCAAATAGGACTTATACAAGCAACACGCATAGATAAAAAGTAATCTTGGTGAATTTTTTCAACATGTTGGAAATATTAATTAGAAAATAAAGTGTATATCAACGTACTTTCGGCAACTAAAATGGTCTTAGGAACTTTCTAGGTTAACAAGTCCCATATAAAGAAGGATTGTTTTCTTCCTTCCAAAGATAAAGCGTTAACAGTTGCAAAACATGCTTAAATATAATTAAAACATTATAGAGTGAACATTTATCAAGTGACATTGATCTAATAACATTCTCAAATAATATAGTTCCCATCGAATGGCATATAGGACGAAGAACTTTATCATGTCAGACAAATAAAATAGCTTCTTCACTTCAGATTAGAGCCTGTTTATATGGGCAACACACACAAGATCTCATCCTGGCACGAAGAGAGGTAGTATGTTATCAACTCACCACCAAAACTCACCTCCACACATAAGGTACGATCTAGTCAGGACTTGAAATCTTCCTGGACGCATACGTAGAATATAGCAGTGCTCAATTTGTAGACCCATTTTGTAACGAAAATGTTTCTTACATAGAGTTGAGGCGATGGTCGTGATGTGATGCAATGATGCACCACGTTATCTCGAAGATGAACCCGATGTTCCCAATATCGATGGATTCCCGAGCTTACCACAGCTGCTCTAGAGTTAGCATGAAGATCTATTTTTCAGGGTGTGGTCGCGGATGAGAAGTGATGATGGATTTGTAGGAAGATTAAATAATTTTATATAACTTTCTTTTCCAAAATTATATTTTAATTCAACTATACAATTTAAAACAACTCTTTGAAACACTGAAAAAATAATCACTTTTGTGAACGTCGATATTACGTATTTTTTTAAGGATATTGTATCACTTATATAATGTTTTCTCCGCGTGTCCTTTCTGCAGACTTATGGATTAACTCTAGAGCAGCTAAAAGCAGAAGACTGGCTAGCTCCGGCCAATTTCAAGTTATTGGTTCTGCCGTTGCTATGGCAACTCAACATCTTTCTATTGGTCCACGTCACATCCAATTATAACAATGTTCGTTGTAATATTTAAGAATGTTTTCATAATTGTTCTTTTAAATTGCTTTTTCATACTATTTAACATTAAATAATGTTTCTTTAAAATTTACATTAATATTGTTATTATTAAAATCATGATTAATATTCCCGTTTTTTCTATCTGATCATTTTCACACTTTCAATTGTTATCTTTAGCCTCGTTTCCTATCCACTATAGTCAAAAATAATTTTAAATTTTCAACAATTGTGTTGAAATAATACAATTGTTTCAATTATGTATAAGTTAGCGAAGACGAAACATTCCTATTACATTAATTTCATCTTAACTTGCAATCATGTATATACCAATCATGATGTTTTGTAGAAACTCTGTAGCAGCGAAAATTATTTCTTTCTTAATAGCGTTAGAGAGTATTTTCTGTTTTCAAGTAATTTTCTACTATTTTGCAATGTTGAACTTCCCAAACTTAAATGTTTTCCCTATTTCCCACACTGTTATGCATTTTACATGTTTTCGACATTGTTAGATATTTTATTTTCTTTAATAAAGAATGTTTCGGTACATTTTAAATTTTTACATTCTATTCTTTTGATACTTTTATTACATTTCGTTCAACTAAAAGGATGATCTCCCAACGAGGTCAAAGGGTATTTTCTTTCTATGGGCGTGTGCATTACTAAGTCCGCAGTGCCATGTCCTTAAAGTGGCATTGGCCAATAAATAACTGACACTAAAGAAAAATAAGTAATTTGTGTTTACTGTAAAAACATGCACTTTAATCCGTCTTAAGTGGAACAGCGTATAATAATAATGGTGATAATAATAATAAAGATAATGATAATAATAATGATAATCATAATGATAATGATAATAGTAAATACTCGTAATAATAGTAATAATAATAAAGATAATGATAATGATAATAATAATGATAATCATAATGATAATGATAATGATGATGATAATAATAATAATAATAAAGATAATGATAATGATAATCATAATGATAATGATAATAATAATAATAATAATAATAATAATAATAATAATAATAATAATAATAATAATAATAATAATAATAATAATAATAATAATAATAATAATAATAATAATAATAATAATAATAATAATAATAATAATAATAATAATAATAATAATAATAATAATAATAATAATAATAATAATAATAATAATAATAATAATAATAATAATAATAATAATAATAATAATAATAATAATAATAATAATAATAATAATAATAATAATAATAATAATAATAATAATAATAATAATAATAATAATAATAATAATAAGTAATAATAATAATAATAATAATAATAATAATAATAATAATAATAATAATAATAATAATAATAATAATAATAATAATAATAATAATAATAATAATAATAATAACAATAATAATAACAATAATAATAACAATAATAATAACAATAATAATAATAACAATAATAATAACAATAATAATAATAATAATAATAATAATAATAATAATAATAATAATAATAATAATAATAATAATAATAATAATAATAATAATAATAATAATAATAATAATAATAATAATAATAATAATAATAATAATAATAATAATAATAATAATAATAATAATAATAATAATAATAATAATAATAATAATAATAATAATAATAATAATAATAATAATAATAATAATAATAATAATAATAATAATAATAATAATAATAATAATAATAATAATAATAATAATAATAATAATAATAATAATAATAATAATAATAATAATAATAATAATAATAATAATAATAATAATAATAATAATAATAATAATAATAATAATAATAATAATAATAATAATAATAATAATAATAATAATAATAATAATAATAATTGGTGGGTACGAAGAGATAATTCTTTATTAAAATAAAAGTTGTGTATTATAATTAGCTCTTCTTTTCTCCTGAGGTAAGTTTCTGCCTACTTCTTATGATCTGCCATTTATACAAAATTACGCAAAATTCGGTCAATATAAAGAGATCTCAGGCTATTGAATATATACATTATATTAGCCAAGCAAACATCTTAATTATTTTGTATTTTAATCAAAAACATCAACATTTGAAGAAACTAAAAGAGATAAGATTTCCATTTAGTTGTGAAAGTTTGAGCTGTAGTATTTTCTTGAAAATATTCTTGTCATGTGTTTGCTGAACTTAATTACCAAATTTGGTACTTAACTTACTTTTTATTTTTAAGTTATGGTTCTCTCTCTTACGTACACACGTCAACACATAGCGAAATATCAATATAAAATATTGTGCTGGAATACAATCCCTTCTTTGCGCGCTATAGATATGTGATAAAGGAAGTAAAATTTAAGGCTTTGCTCTTTTATACCAATATATCAGATATAAGATTTTAACTCATTTATGGGAAAATTACAAATTTCAAAAGGTTTTCTATCTGATCTGTTTATTTCATCATTTTGGTGCTTTACCGACATTTTATGTTCAGCATGCTGTTTTCCATCTCACGACTTTATTCTAACCTCATTTTTTAATTCAAAGATGCCCAAAACGTGAATTTAAACCTTTGTTGAATTT